>RJWJ010017312.1:0-33038 GCA_004363605.1 Indri indri
TCAGTGCCTATAAAGTGCCAAAGACCAGTTAACTATCAAAAATTTCCATTTATCAAATTTCTTGAAAAATAATAAAAATTAAGAATTGCTATCATAAAAATTACAAATTTGCATTATCTCAGAAAAGGATGATTAATAGTGCTATCTCTCAACTAAAAACTGTTGTTTTATTAAACTGCATATATTGTAATGCAGTACAGTTTTCCATGACTTATTTCAAGTTCACAGCTATGGAAAATGAGAAATTTTGTTGGAGGAAGGGCCTTACAAATGCACAGTAGCAACAGTCGCCTGCTGCACAGCCATTTTTTGCTAGTCCCTTATATAACATCACTGCTTGTGCCTAATTTTTCTACAACAATAAGGCTGGCTCTCTAATAATAGTAACTGGTTCAGGGTAGAAAGAGTTGACTCAAAAAGCGCCAAGGATAGTGCCTCAGAAATCCTATCTCCACCACCTGCTGCTTCTGCACCACCCCACACCCACCCTATTCCTAACACCAACTTTCATGACTTGGTATGAAACATGGTACAATGTTTCCTTGGCTTCCCAATTTAGTAATGTGAATTTATAGCCTAAGGATGGAAAAAATAAAATCAAATCTTCATGAAAAGTTTCCTTAACATTAACAAAAAAATAATTAGACCTTAGTATGTGCATACTATGGCAGGAGGCTCTTCACCAGGTAAGATCTGTGCCTCTGATAAAGATTATGAGCTACTAAATAACCAAATAATTAGACAGTCTTTACAGTTATGGGGATCTTTTAGACAAATGTAAACTTCACTGTAGCACCTGACATTTGTACAACAAGAAATCCTCACTTATATACCTACTTTTCAAACCCTAAAACTAATAGCTTCAGTTCATATTTCCTGATTTTAGGTAGCAAACATAAATTTTAAAATAATTATAGTTAATGTAAAAGCAATAACTATATAGCCTAGCTTTTTTCTTTTTTTTAAAAAAACCAGAGTGTATTACTTCTTTTTTTCTCTTTTTTAGAAACCAGAAGTGTATTAGTCTACGCTTTTTAAACGTGATAAAACACACAAAAAAATTTAACACCATGAAACAAAAAAATGCTTAATTACCTATCATTAACAATTCAAACTCAAGGACAGTGTAATTGGAAGTGCATGGTTACCTTTTTTCCTAATCCAAAAAGAAACACACACCACACTTTTTAAAAAGTGTCAAAACGCATCTTCTCAAACTTAATTCAATCCACTAAGTCAGTTACCATCTAAACATTAACATTTTAAACACCTTTATCTCTATCGCATTTCACACAGAATATCAGTTTCATTTCTTAGGTGAATTATTTGCAATTTCACATTATTTCATAGATTACAAACCTAATTTACATTTATTACACATCAGTTTCACTTTCAGGGTCTTTACTACCTAACCTACAGGGTCTTTTTCTGTATGGATTCTAACATGGTGTAAAGATACACAACTGAAAAACCCCTTTTTTTTCATTTCACATATTAGTATCCATTTACACGTTTCTAAAACAACTGGGAGACTCCATTACCTTCAAAAGACCCCAATTCTTAAGAATTCACTAAAAAGTTTGGAGCCATCAAAGTTACCAGCAGACTTTACTTCTCTATAAAGAACACTGTATTATTAGTTTTCAAATCAAAACGGAAAAACTTTTAGATTTGTTTTACACATTCCCCAAATTTGTGATGTTTTATATTGTCAGATTATACTGTCATTCGGTAGAAATTTTTTAACTTCTCAAAAAGCCACCTATTTCAAAATTAAAATAATAAAATTGTAATACCCTAAATCAGCCTTTCTTCCAGTGCACCCAGGAGTTGCACTAATATAAATGAGCTCATTTCGGTAGTAGGGGATGAGAGTGAGTGTGAGAGTGTGCGTGTGCCGCGCACCCGGATGCATATGTACGACTAGGGTGTGACAATATAGGTAAGTCTACTCTTCCTCTAGTAACAATTTAAATGCAAATCTAAAACATAACAATCTTAAAATAATGCTCAATAAGGGAGCAATAAATGTTTTTTTAAAATAGTGAAATGGGAAGCAATCGAGTTAAAACTCTAAAGGAGCTTGTCCTGAGTTGCTTTAAAAAATACAAAAAAGTGGCTTAGGAGTCTAAAGTTCCCTAAAACTCCACCTTCCTTCTTCAAATTTCAATTAATACAGGAGTAACGGCATTTTATACCTGACGTCATATCACAATGCAAGTAGCATGATAAATAAACCCTAACTTTGTATCACAAAGACGCTAATGTAATAATGTACACAGCTTGTACTTGTTTCCCTCATGATTTGTCATAGCTAGGTAAGAGCTGGCAATAAACATGGAGGCAAGTTGAAGGCCCTGAATCGTTTTCACAGGAAAAGGATAGCAAAGCAAAAAAGAGCACAGTCAAGAGCTTAATGGGTTCCCACAACCCAACTCTGCTACGCCTCAGTTAACGCTACTATTTTTACTACAAATCACCAAACATAACGATACTATTACTAATTAATGCACCCGAACCAAAGAAACAGCCAACCCATAAATGTGCTGCCTTCCTTCACGTCCCAGCGTAGCCTTCCACTACCAAGAGTTCAATGCGAATATCCTATAATGAAATGAGTAAGCAGCACACGCCATTCTACAACTTCGAAAGCAACTCACAGATCTCTCCCACGGCACACTGAAGAGCCACAATAGCCGAGCAGTTCACTAGCACTCAAAGGGGTTTCTTAATTTACACTCAAAGTCGCCAGATAATCACTCTGCACCAAGACAGTTCTGGTCATGTAACAAGCTGGCATACACAGCCCTGATGTACGCTCGAAAACGAACGAAACCCATTCCCAACCCAGTTGTCGCCAAGACTTGTAACAAGTTAAGCAAAATTCACATCTGCATTCTGTCTGAATAAAGTGCGGGAACACCGGCGACGTTTCCAAAACTTAGGCGGCTTCCCCCGAAGCTGCGCGATCGCACCGGAGAGGAGCCTCCCGGTGCCGGGCAGCGCGGGTCTGGGTGTGGGGGAGGGGGAGGAAGAAGTCAAATGGCTTCCTAACGTATCGTTAAAAGGAGAAAATCTCGGTTTGGGGCCGGGAAAAGTTGAAGGAGCAAGTGGCCGACAAAGGAGAGCCGCGCCGGTTCCTCGCGACCTCGCCCGGCCCTGCGCGACCGCCGGCCGCGGCGTTTGACAGCTGCGAGAGTTTCCCGGGCCGCCGCTTTGTGGCCGTCGCGGGCCGCCGGGGACGGGCGGTGCGCCTCGCCGCTCGCTCCCAACGACCCAGCTAGGCCACGGCGCACTACGGGCACTTCCCAGCCAGAGCAGCACGAAACGAACACGGGGGAAGGCCAAACTCAAAAGTAAAGTATGCGGGGCCCAGCGAGCGGGGCAGGGGCGGGCGCGAGGGGCGCGGGCCGGGCTGGAGCCGCCGCCGCCCGGGCCGCCCCGCCCCCACCCGCCGGGGGGCGCCGGGGCGCGGGGGCCGCGGGCGGGCGCGCGGTGACAGCTCCGGCCCGGCGGCGCCGCTGGCTCCCGGCCTGGCTCCCTCGCACTCAACTTACTTCTTTCTGGCTCTCTGGAAAGGGGAAGCGCCATCTTTGCGAGGCCGGCCCCGAGGTCTTTTGTCTGCGGCTGCGGGGCTCGGGGCCGGGGCTCCGGGCTCCTCGGGGGGTGGTGGCGGCGGCTGCGGCTGCTCCACGCTCTTGTCCTCCTCCGACGACATCCTAGTCACCAGGAAAGACACATGGACCCCGGGCCTCCTCCTGGGGGGCTCCTCCCGCCGCCGCGGCCGCCGCCGCCGCCGCTGCTGCTCGGGTTCCTCCTCCCCGGCTCAGCCTCTCGCATTTCCCGCAGCCCCGGGAGCAGCAGCAGCAGGTACCGGGAGAGGCGGCAACATGGAGCGAGCAGGACACGCACTCACACACATCGGCGCGGGCGCGCGCACCTCCGCGCGCAGGGGCCGGGCGGGGGGCGGCGGGAGGGGCGCCGCCGGGTGGGGCGGGCGGTGCGGGGCAGGGGCGGGGCGCCGCCGGGTGCGGAGCGGGGGCGGACCGGGAGGAGCCGCGCGGGGGCGGGGCGGCCGCGCCGGGCGCTAAGGGCGCCGGCCCGGGGTCTCCGCCCGCGGCCCCTCCCCCAGGGCCGCCCCGGGCGGGAGGAGAAAGGGGCCGCGGCGGGGAGCGGCGGGCTGGCTGCTAGGGGCCCTGCGGGGCGGGCGGGGGTCGCGCCCCGCGACCGCCCCTCCCCCGCCGTCAGGCGCGTCAGGCCCCGCGGCGGCGGCGAAGTTTTGACAGCTGCTCCGGTGGAGGCGGAGGGCTCGGGGCTGCGCGAGCGGCGGCCCCTCAGCTCGCTCGCTCGCACTCGCGCTCACACACGGTCGCTCGCTCTCCGGGACCGAGGAAGAGGAAGTTTTGCGGGTGTGCGTGTACCCCACACACACAACCGTGCCGTCGCGCCAGGCCCGCGCCGGGGCTCCCCCTGGGCGGCCGCACCACAGACCTCTCAAACTCGCCGCCGTCTCGCCCACACACAACCGCCTCGGCGTCCCCCGCCCCCTCCCCCCACTCCTCGGCCCCTCTCCCGCCCCCCGCGCGCCGCCGCTGCCACTCACGGGGGTAGCTCCGCGCATGCGCCGCGCCCGCCGCCGCGCCGCCGCTGACCTCACCGCCCCTCCCCCGCGCGGCCCCTCCCTCTGACGCGACGCCCGGCCCCGCCGGCTCCGGCTCCGGCTCCGGCTCCGGCTCGGGAGGGCGCCAAGCTGTGGACACAATGGTCCGGGATCGGGGTCGCGGGACCGCGGGGCGGAGGAGGAAGAGGGAGCCGTGTAAACACTCGGACGTACGCGGCAGGGTGGCGGAGCACACGTGCGCCCCGCGGCCCCGCGCCTGCCCCGCGCGGGCCCGGCTGTCCGTGTGGCTGTGCTGGGGGGAAATGGAGAGCAACTTCGCTGTGACCCAACTCCACTATGCTTTCGGTGTTATAACGCCGTTTTCAAAAATCCAGGGAAGGTTTATAAAGCTGTAAGACAAAAAGAACGATGACATTTTGAGGAATAAGACGCTTAAAGACAAAATTAACCAATAAAAACCCAACAACTGGACTTTAACGTTCAGTGTGTTGTGAAGAGGCAAGAACCAAAGTATTTCTAAGCCACCTTTTACCACACGTACAAACGGTACCAGAAAAATGGGGCCAGAGTTAGCCTGGAATATGCACTTTCTCAGGAAGGACAGTTACAAATAATGGAATCGTGGGTTTCTTATGCTAATAGGTAACGGTTGGGCAATGTTCCATTCTGTGCTTTCTTTTCCATTCACTATTGATTAGTACGTGGGAGGGAAAAATTATAGATTGAGTTGGGGGAAAATATTAAGACCTACCAACCACTTGGGGAAGGGTTAGGGTAAACTATCATTTAATAAGCCTCTACTCCCGTACGAGAGGCACATTACGATCATGATTTCTTTGAATGTCCACAACACAGTTTTAATATAAGGTAAAAATTACATGCTCCTTTTCCAGTGATGTTGTTCGTCTTCCCTTCCTGCCAGTAGCTAGGATATTAACTTTGAACTATGTTTCCTACTTGGGCGAAATAGACACAGACTTCCAGAGCCTAACTGAAAGCATAGTTTTTTTGTTTGTTTGTTTGTTGAGGCAGAGTATTACTTTGTTGCCCGGGCTAGAGTGCCGTGGCATCAGCCTAGCTCACAGCAACCTCACACTCCTGGGCTCAAGCGATCCTCCTGCCTCAGCCTCCTGAGTAGCTGGGACTACAAGCATGTGTCACCACGCCCGGCTAATTTTTTCTATTTTTCAGTTGTCTGGCTAATTTCTTTTTTTATTTTTACTGGAGATGGGTTGGGGGGGGGGGGTCTCACTCTTGTTCAGGCTGGTCTTGAACTCCTGACCTAAGCAAATCTCCCGCCTCAGCCTCCTAAAGTGCTAGGATTACAGGCGTGAGCCACCGGGCTTGGCCCACATTCTACTTTAAATAAAGTACATTTTCAAAATTGGATTATTGATCCGAGTGTTTATCTGTGTTCATTCTGAAATTAGAATATTCATTTCCACTGTGAGTTTCATATGCACAAAATTATATATCAGGATAATTTACTTTGAGTCACTTCTTCAGCCCTTCTGAGGATTTAAGTGTCAGTATATACAAATTGTAAGTCACTCCTGCTGTAGAGTTAAAAGGAAACAGAGGGACCAGGAGCAGAAAAGTGGGTAGAAATAGAGGTTTGTGCAGTAATGCTTCTGGAAAGATAAAAGATGATGAAAGTGAGTAAACCCGGCCTCAAATCTCCATTCCTTTGGCCACTGTGAGCTGACAGGGAGTTGGGATCTATTTTAAGAGAATTGATAGCAGGCTCATTGGCATGAAGTTATCCTGGGTATAGCAAATAAAATATAACCCATAAATAAAAGTCTTCCAGAGATGTTTCTTTCTCAGTCATCCAAACTACACAGCTCTAAGACCACAATGGCAAAAATCCAGAGGCAGGTAGCTGAGGTTCTGCAAAATTATAAAATCAGAGAGGCCTGAGCATCTGGAAATAGGGCCAAATGCAATAAAACAGTATATCTACTTTCTAATAAGTATACAGGTTAAATTGCATTTTTAAGTATGGTAGATGTACACTAAACTGTTAACACCAATTATCCCTGAAGGGTTGAATTACAAGGGTCTTTCACTTTCTAGAATATTTGAATCTTTCAGAGCACACAGTAATCTTTTAATCATAAAGTAATGTATTTTTTTTAAGTGTGGAGGGGTTGGGCGAGGGTTGTTATCTGCAACAAAGAAAAACCAACAGCTCAGGAAACTATATGCAAGGGAGATTCTTAGAGTCTGGCAAACAAGTGACAGTGAATAAAAATTAATACTAAAGTATCCATTCTTACTAATGGAAGGCCTATAAAATGTCACTGATACAGTCTCTATTTACAGTGTAGTCATTATTGTTTTATTTTAGTGAATGTAAAAATATTTATAAGGCTCTTCCACAGGTTTACAACTAAATGTCCATCTCTTTTGTTTTCCCATAAGGTCTAAAATTCTTCAGGGTTTCATGGTAAACGAGTTTTCTTTCACAGTTGTGGAAGGATCACTGAACTCTTAAATTTTAGATGTTATAATTTTGTCACATTTTTACTGTTAAAGTTGCACTTTAAAAAGTTGCAGTCATAGTCTATTATTTTTGTCCTTCATTTTTCTATAGAAAATTTTAAAAAGAATTGTAATCAATTAAAATTAGTTCATATTTAGTCTAGAGTGCATTTTTGGTTTTAAAAATTCATATTGTGCTGGGCAAGGTGGTGCACACCTTCCAGGGGACGCTGAGGCAGGAGGAGTGCTCGATCCCAGGAGCTCAGGACACGACTCCACCTGTAAATGGCCACCGCCCTCCATCCCGGGCAACATAACAAGACCCTGTCTTTAAATAAATAAAATTTTTTTTAAATTTCACATTGCTTTACATAAGTTATTTCTGTAATGTTTATCATGTACCTGTGAGATGGAAAAGTTAAAGGAAGAAACTGAGAAGGAAACAGAATAATCATCTTCCAAAGTCATTTATATTTAAGAGTATGAGGCATAAGTAGATGTTTTGCAGTACATTTTACATAAATATGAATCTTGCCCTTGCAGGCAACTAGAAAACAAACACGGAAGGACATACAAATAGAAATATTAAATATGTACGTCCATTGTATACAAGACCATAGTTTTAAAAGAAATGTATCTGTGAGATTTAGGGGGAAGGACAGGGGTGAGAGAAGTCATAACACACAGCTATGTCTATTCAGAAGAGGGTAGCACAGAAAACATTCTGCTGGCAAGTGCCATAAACTAGAAGTTTTCAAGTGACAAGCGGTGATTATGATCACTATGAAAAAGGTCTCTCCCTCTCTCTCCCACACACTTTCTCAGATTCAGCTCCTTTACAGATATACAAGACTACTGTTAGATTCCTAGGGCTGCCACAACAAAGTCCCACAAACTGGCTGGCTTAAAACAAAAGAAATTTATTCTCTCACAGATCTGGAGGCCAGAAGTCCAAAATCAAGGTGTCAACAGAGCTAGTTCCTTCTGGGAGGCTCTGAGGAAGAATCTTTTCCATGCCTCCTCTCTTAGCTTCTGCTCATTGCCACAGACACTGGCGTTCGTCGGCGTGTAGACCCATCACCCCATTGCTCCCATCTCTGCCTCCACCATTCCAGGGCCTTCTTCCCTGGACCTTTCTGTGTCTTTACCTGGCATTCCCCTGTGTGTCTGTCTCCTCTCCTCCGCTTTGAGGGACCTCAGTCATATTGGACTTAGGGCCCACCTCACTCCAGTATGACCTCATCTTTGTTAATTACATCAGCAAACAACCCAATTCCCACATAAAGTCAAGTTCTGAGGTGCCAGGAGGACGTGAATTTGGGGGGAATACTCTTCAACCCAGTATCACTCCCAAACAGCCTGTTACTGATGCTAGCCCACAGACCAAAATGCATATTGTCACAAAAATTTATATAATGAGCTAATTGCATGCAAACTTTTCTTGGCACGAGAAAAAAAATTACATTTTATTTTAAATCTAATATATTTATCTGAAGGATAAATAAAACCCTTCAAAGGGATTTTGACAATGACAAGGTCCACATAGTAAAAAGTACAATTGTGATTTGGTAGTTCTGTGCTTAGTTTGATCTACACAGAGGTAAATCGAGAAAATTCAGTCCAAAAACTACTGTTTGGGGCCTGTTTTATGACAGTGGCTGTCTTTGGGGGTCACAATGATCCTCACTGCCCCCCGTTCTATGCAGTCACTCAGGAGAGGACTTTACAACACAACATTCTGTACTCTTGCATCGGAAGTGGGATGTACAGCCCCACTTACCACCCTGCACGCGGAAGCCCAAATCCTTCGGCCTGGCTCACCAGGTCCTGGAGAGCCCCCGCGCCCTCCAGCCACCGCGCTCAGCTCCTCCCCACCCCTTTCCTTGTCACCCAAGCTCCAGTCTTCAGAACTCCTTCTGATGGACAAGAAACTTCAGGACGACAAACTTCCCAGGGTGTCCCCATCCCACCTCCCCTTTCCGCGTGGCCAGTTCCTACTTCCTTTTGTTTCATTTTCTTCAGCTCTCAGTCCAGACCCTGGCTGTCCCCATGAGGATGGCTATGTGTCCCCCTAGGTGCTTCCACACCTCGTGCCTTCCCCAGTCACAGCTCTCCTTGCCTGCAACGAAAGTGCGCGATTAACTGTCTGCATCCACCCTCAGCCCAGCCCAGGCAGCGACAGTCACCTGCCTCATGTACCCTAACATTCAGCAGGAGCGGCTCCACAAGTGGCTGTGGAATAAGCGAAATGAATATGAAAATGTACGTTAGGTGTTAGGAAAAGAATTAAGATGATCCTTTACAGGAGTGTTTGTTTTTTTATTTTAATTTTTATGTTTTGTTTTGAGACAGAGTCTCACCCTGTCACCCTGTGTCAAGTGCAGTGGCATCATCATAGTTCACTGCAACCTCAAACTCCTGGGCTCGAGCGATCCTCCTGCCTCAGCCTCCTGAATAACTGAGATTACAGGCGTGCATCACCACACCTGGCTAATTTTTCTATTTTTAGTAGCGACAGGGTCTCCCTCTTGCTCAGGCTGGTCTCGAACTCCTGATCTCAAGCAATCTGCCCAACTTGACCTCCCAGAGTACTGGGATTACAGGAATGAGCCACCACACCCAGCCAAGGAGTGTTTATTTTTTTTTAAAAAAGAAACTCTATAGACAATGTATACGTGCATACTTTGCTACATTTTTTGTTGGTTGTTACATTTTACATTTTTTTCCCCTTGAGACAGAGTCTTGCTCTGTCACCTGGGCTAGACTGCAGTGGCCTTATCACAGGTCACTGCAACTTCAAATTCCTGGGCTTAAGTGATTCCCCCCCCACCAACTTCCCAAGTAGCTAGGACTACAGGTACATGCCACCACACCTGGCTAATTTTTTCTATTTTTTGTAGAGATAAAGTCTCACTATGTTGCTCAGGCTAGTCTCCAACTCCTGGCCACAAGTGATCCTCCCGCCTTGGCCTCCCGAAGTGCTGGGATTACAGGCGTGAGCCACCAAGCCTGGCCACTACGTTTTACGTTTCTACAACAATACGGGCAAGTCACCTTTGCTCCCGTAACCAACATTTGTTATGTGACAGTCTCCTCAGTGCTACAGGCTTTCAGAAGCCTGGACATGGAGGCTTCTGTTTCTAATGGAGTTTCTAATGGAGTCTCCAAAATCAAAAGGTCAAAGTAGTCATCCATGGTCTTCAGACAAATGGTATCTCTTTAGAAACATTTCTCTGAGTCAAGATAATGTTGAGGGGGAAATTATTACAGAGTAGCACATAATATGTGTCATACAATCTGCTTATGTATGTGATCTATAATTATCTGTGCATATATGTAAAGGAGTAATTCTCATCAAAATGTGAACAATGGTTATTTCTGGGTTGGGATTCCAAATGACCGTTACTTTCTCTGCACTTTTTAACTTTTATAATGAATGCTTATCATTTTTACGAAAGCAATCAAGTTGTTTTTCAAAGAAAACATTTTTTTCTCCAAAGTTATCTCCTTATTAGCCTTAATTACATTTAACTTTCATGACGATATATCCCCCCGCCTTTTTTTTGAGACAGAGTAGAGTGCCGTGGCGTCAGCCTAGCTCACAGCAACCTCAAACTCCGGGGCTCAAGCGATCCTTCTCCTTCAGCCTCCTGAGTAGCTGGGACCACACGCACACGCCACGTCACCTGGCTAATTTTTCTATTTTTAGTAGAGACGGGTGAGGGGGCGGGGGGATGGTGGATCTCACTCTTGCTCAGGCTGGTCTCAAACTCCTGACCTCGAGCGATCCTCCCGCCTCGGCCTCCTTACAGGCGTGAGCCACCACACTCGGCCTTCCCTTTTCTTTTTTGCTATCATCTCCTCTGTGGAAACACTAAACCAATGCCCGCCATGCTATGAGGACTCCTGACTTGTGTCATCATTTTCTCAGGGACATCTGCCATTAACCAAAGAAGCAGGGTTTTTCCAAATGAAAAAGGTATTGCCCTGTCTTCCCTTAATCTTAATAGATCTATTTATCATTTCCACCTGGTGCTCTACCTACCACCTATCAGATGCTCAGTTCATTTGGTACAAACCTGTTTCCACTGCTAATCTCTAAATTCCTGTCTTTGTAGTCCTCACCACATTGAGCATAGCAGGTGCTCTCAGCAGACGTGTTAAACTAAGGCAGAAGCATGTTGCTCCAACAGACTCTGCATGAGGAAAGGAGGGAGGAGAGCAGTGAGGGAGGGAGGGAAGGAGGGAGAATGGAGAGAAATAACTAAAATGCTAAGGGCTGAGCAGAGGGGTGGGAGGGCAATTAGCATTTAGACCTCAGGGCCCAGCTCCCTTCACTGTGGCCTCCTACCTCCCTGACCAGGAGGCCCGTTGCTTCTTCCTCCTCCAGATCATGTCTATTTGTACGTCTGTGGGTTATCAGCATCTTTCCCTCCCTTGTCTTGACCAGCCTCTGCCAGCTCAGTGACATCACTGGCATTGGGAATTGTCACACAGGCATACACACTGTGCAGCCTCCACACCTGCACCCTAACAAACCAACAGGCACCTTAAGGAACCTGATAAACAGAACTGATAAGGTAGGCAAAATGGCAAAGGCAGGCAGACAGCAAAACATGGCTAGTATTACATAGTACTGCAAGAGAAAGCAAAACAAAACACAGACCTCATCTCTCTCAGGTCCCTCTCAATCCTCCCCCCACCAAAAAACCCAGCTTCATCAGGAATTTGAAGTGTGTAGGTATTTTCACCTGATTTCCTCTTCATTGTCTTCAAAATTGAAACAGAAATTTCAGGCCTGGTGCAGAGGTGTGTGTACCTCCACTGCTGACAAGGCCTGTCGTCTACCTGCTGGCAGGGCCGCCCCTATCCTAACCATCCTTCTGTGACCTCATTCCCTACACGTTCCATTTGCCACTTTGTGACTTCGTCAGTTAAAGATCCTGTTTCAGCTACCAAGGTCCAGAGATCCCAAAAGCCCAGTTCCTTGACAGAATCAATTCTGGGGGTGGTTTTAGGACTGAGCTCTCTGCTGATCCTCCCGGGGCGCACGTGGGAGCGCCCATCCAGATTGGCGTCTTCATATTTCGGTTGATGGGCGTCTGGCTCCTTGTTTCCACTGACCCCTTGAGTACCTTCAGTGACTGGTGTCAAGGTCCCCCCTGGGCTGTTTCTAGAGCATGTCTGCAGCACACAGTGGTGTCCCCTCTCCTCAGGCCACGGACAGCAGAGTCCCTTCAGCCCTGGAGCTGCCCCAGCGTTTGGAGCAGAGCCCAAAGGAGGCCCTGGTGAGCCTGGGGGAGAAGGGGCTGCACCTGCTGAGCAGCACGGCTGCAGTGCAGACCCTGGCCAGTGTCATCCGGCCTTGCTACAGCCTGCATGGCTGGCAGAAGCTGCTGGTGACCGCTAAGGGAGAAACAGTGTGCACAGGGCATGCCGCTGCCATCCTCAGGGCCCTGGAGCTGGGGCACCCAGCGGCCTGGTTCCTCCGAGAAGCAGCCCAAACCCAGGCAGAGAACAGTGGGGAAGGCACGTCCTTCGTGGTCCTTCTGACAGAAGCCTTGCTGGAGCAGGCGGAGCACCTGCTGAAGGCCGGCCTGCCTCGCCCCCAACTCCAGGAGGCCTACGCCACAGCCACCGCGGAGGTCCTGACCACACTGCCCACACTGGCAATCCGATCTCTGGGTCCCTTGGAAGATCCATCCTGGGCCCTCTATTCTGTGATGAACACCCACACCCTGTCCCACATGGACTACTTGACCAAGCTGGTGGCCCACGCATGCTGGGCTACCAGGGAGCTGGACGGCAGCTTCAGGGCTGAGCAAGTCAGG
Organism: Indri indri; assembly: GCA_004363605.1. Lineage (NCBI taxonomy): Eukaryota > Metazoa > Chordata > Mammalia > Primates > Indriidae > Indri > Indri indri. The sequence continues at coordinate 12,937 of RJWJ010017312.1, forward strand.
GTGTGCACACTGCCAGGAGGGACGCTGGAGGACTCCTGCCTCCTCCCAGGCTTGGTGATGTCTGGGAAGCTCTGTGAGCAAATGACCGTCGTGTTAAGTGGGGCCAGGGTGGCTCTCTTTGCTTGCCCCTTTGGTCCTGCCAGTTCAAATGCACCGGCAACTGCCCATCTCTCCAGTCCTGCTGACCTGGCTACATTTAGGAAAGGAAGAGAACAGTTAATAGAAAGGCAAATAGCCCAGCTGGCAGCCGTGGACATTAACGTGGCGGTGGTGTTGGGGGAAATCGATGAGAAGACCCTCGCCCTGGCGGACAAGCACTGCATCATGGTGATTCAGGCCTGGTCCGCGCGCAGGTGGCTTACCTCAGCAAGGTGTTCGGCACACCTCTGCTGCTGCGTCTGCTCCCTCCCCAGAAGCCCGGGAGGTGCCAGAGGGTTTACAGACAGGAGCTGAGAGAAGATTCGGCTGTGGTATTCGAGTGGGAAGGCACAGGCATACCTGCCCTCACCATGGTCCTCAGGGGAGCCACAACGCAGGGGCTGCGGGGCGCAGAGCAGGCTGTCTACCACGGCATCGATGCCTACCTCCAGCTGTGTCAGGATCCCAGACTGATTCCGGGAGCAGGGGCCACGGAGATGGCTCTGGAGAAAATGCTGTCGGATAAAGGAAGCAAACTGGACAGGCCCAGTGGTCCTGCATTCCTAGCGTTTGCCCGGGCCCTGAGGGCTCTCCCTAAAACCTTGGCAGAGAATGCAGGCTTAGTTGTCTCCAATGTGATGGCGGAATTGAGTGGAGTCCATCAAGTTGGGAACTTCCTCATTGGAGTGGGAGCCGGAGGGATCATAAACGTGGCCCAGGAAGGGGTGTGGGACACCCTAACGGCCAAAGCCCAAGCGCTCAGAGCAGTAGCTGAGGTGGTGCTGCAGCTCGTGACTGTAGATGAAATTGTAGTGGCCAAGAAAAGTCCCACACATCCGCAGGTCTTGCCTCCTGACTCTGAGAAGACAAAACGCCCACCTCCTATGAAGAAAAAAAAATCCTTGGAATGAATAAGTAACATCTTCAATAAAATGGGGATTGCCAAGGAGGGCAGAATCACCCCGAAAATGAATGTTTGCCTTATTTTTTTCCTTCCTGTTTGGTACTTTAGAGTCAGTTTGTTTAGATAAAAACACCATGAGGGAACATAAAAGTTCTGTTCCCTGACTTTCCTTCTGATTCTTTTTCGTTTTCTGTTTCTTTCCATCAGATTCTATTCCTTTCCTATGACAACAGCAGGACTCAACTCTATTAAGATTTTTAAATTGAGTGCCTATCTGAGCTTTGGGGATGCAAAAAAAGTACAGTCATCTCTTACCGAGTACTTGAGCACTCCCAGCGCGATAGTCTAATGTACGTGGACTTATGTCGAGATGCCACTTTGGCACTCTGAAAATATCAGCGGCCAGTCATTCCTGTTGTGGTTATTTGAAAAAAGAAGGGAATGCCATTTTAAGGCAAGGAAAAAAAAAAGTAGGAAAAGGAGCTGGTAGCAGGCAGAAATTTAATTTTTTTTTTTTTTTTTTAAGCCTGGGGCATAGATAACAGAAGAACACTCATCTTAGGACTGTGCTAAGGTTGTCGTGTAGGTGAGGCGAGTGCTGGGCGGCGGGGGACCCAGGATGGGATGTCCCTGGGCATTAAAGAGGGGGTCTGGGCAGAGCTGACTGGGTTCAGCACAGATTATCCAAAGCCTTTTCCAGTTTAGCCATCCAAGTTACTCTGCCTCTTCGGGACAAAAGCAGAACGTAGGGGCAGAATCTAGGAAATGAGAAGGTGAAATCTTCACACATTTGGAGAGAAAACGAGACTCAGGAAGCCAACGTTTTATAGCATGCATATTAGCTGCTATTAATAAAGCAAAACAAATTTTTAAGCTTCCTGCTGGAACTCTGAAGAAGTCAAGTCCTGAAAAGCTTTTAATGAGCAAAGGATAAGTAGAAATGTACAGAACTATGTTCATTACTAATTTGAGAAATATAAAATACAATTGATATACCTTTATGTGTTTTGTCTCCATCCTTACCTTTTAGTGATTATAACTAAGTGCTTTGGTATTTCTCTCTTGCTCTCAAGTTCCCAGTTGTTCCCAGAAAGTCTCAAACTCCATAATAATAGTGCTGACTTAACTTAATAGTTAACTTTTCAAAGCTGTTCAAAGGCATTTTACATAATTTACATAACAAGAGCCAGCTCTACACAAAATAAAAAGATTAGCCGGTGTGGTGGTGCATGCCCACAGTCTCAGCTACCTGGGAGGCTGAGGAAGGAGGATCACTTGACCCCAGGAGTTCCAGGCTGCCTTGACCTATGATTGGGCCACTGCACTCCAGCCTGGGTGACATTGTGAGACCCTGTCTCAAAAAAATAAAAAAAAAAAAATTATTTAATCATCCAAACAAATTCGTGAGAAAGAAACTTGACTATCTCTCAGTTCCAGGACACACAATTGAGATTTAGAAAATGTAATTGACCAATGTTAAGTAAGTGAAACAGGGAAACCCATTCTCTCATACATTGTTTTATTGCCCCAATCATAAATTTTTCTATTGTGGATATATTCCTATGATTAGGGAAGAAAGTATGTCTCAAAATGGCCCTTTGAAAATTTACAATTACTTTTTTTTAAAATCAGATAAAAGCCATGTTTATATTGTAAAAATATGAAGATGGCTCCTCCTGCTCATAGAAAACATTTTAGTTATAAACCCAAGACACATGCAGGCCAACAATATAACATAGTATATTTTAAATGTCCTAAAAGTTTGATACACGAGGGACTTTTCAATAATTTCTTTGGGGGGAAATCACCTTGCAACATTTCATTACCATCTCCTTTTCCCCTAGACAGAGAGACAGACACGCAATTGTGTATCTGTAAAAGCAAGTTAAAAGTAACACCAAAAGCAGCCTTACTAGGGAGAAAGAAAAGTGTAGCAGATACAAATTGAATTGGCTTATGTTGCTAAGAGCTTGAAAGGTAAAAACACCTGATTTAAACTTGAAACTTGTCAACGGAAAAAAGACCAAACTCTGTAAAATAATTTTAAGAGATTTACTCTGAGCCAAATTTGAGGACCATGACCCGGAGCCACACCCAAGAGGCCCTGAGCAGTGGACTCGCTGAGGTTGGGTTACGGTTTGGTTTTATACATTTCAGGGAGACAGGGGTTACAGGTGAAGTCATAAATCAATACGTGGGAGGCATACATTGGTTTGGCCCAAAAAAGTGGGCCATCTCGAAGCAGGGGCTTACAAGTTATAGGTGGGTTAAAAGATTCTTTGGCCTGTAATTGGTTAAAGATATGAAGCTTTGTCTAAAGGCTTGGAATGTTTTAACATAAGGAGCTGTTTATCAGAGATAAGCCACTGGACATAGATTTGTTGTGTAAATTGAGGACCTGCAGGTTTGTCTTGCATCCCCTTAGGCCTGTTAATGGGTTACAACCGATGTCACCGAGAAGGGAGGGGGGAATGATAAGGCATGTCTGACCTCCTTCCTCCTGGCAGACAATTTAGTTTTAGGATATTTCTTTGGCCACGAGGGGGTCCATTTAGTCAGCCGGGAGGCGGGGGTGGGGTGGGGGGTGAGCCTTAAAATTTTATTTTAGTTGACAAACTCGAGAGAGACAGAATGCTTGTGTCTTATGGGGGGAGGTCCAGGAGCTTGTGCTACTGAAGTGCCCTGATTTACTCTGTTTCCTATCCACCCCAGGACTGGTTAGTCTGCTCTTCAATTCTGTGCACTGCCAAGTATCCTTTGCGAACTAAAAATCTTAAACTCACCACCCCCCCACAGCTGACTGAATGGACCCCCCTCTTGGACAGAGAGACCCCAGAAATACTCTAAAGCTGAGGTGTTGGCCATGAAAAGGGAGGTCAGACACATTCATCATGCCCTCCCTTCCCTTCTTGGAGAAGTCCTTTGTAACTCATTAGCAGGCCTAAGGCTATACAAGACAAAGCTTGAATCACACCTGCAGGTCATCAGTTACGCAACAGCTCACTTGACTCTGGGCATATAGCTGGTGACTTGTCTCTGATCAACGGACTTCCTTACCTTAACTTAAAACATTCCAAGCCTTTAGACAATTTAACCAATTACAAATCAAAGAATCCTTAAACCCACCTATAACCTGTAAGCTCCTGCTTTAAAATGTCCACTTTTTCAGGCTGAACCAATGTATGCCTCCCATGTATTGATTTATGACTTTACCTGTAACCCCTGTCTCCCTGAGATGTATAAAACCAAACTGTAACCCAACCACAGCAATTTCACTTGCTCAAGGCTTCTTGGGCGTTGCTTCGGGCCATGGTCCTCAAATTTGGCTCAGAACAAATCTCTTTAAATTATTTTACAGAGTTTGCCTTCTTTTCCGTTGACACCTTCATATAAATCTCCTTGAGTTGACCAGAGCTGGGTTCCTCTTCTTATAATCTAGAGAACACTAACTGCTCCAGAAGGGAAGAAAATGTCACAAAACAGCCAAGGTGATTCCCATGGGCAGCTGGTAGGAAGGGCTTTGGGAACAGGACTAGAATAGAAAGCTGTTCTAAGGTGAAAGTGTTTGAATTTGGGGTTTCTTTTAGCATCACTTGAGGGCCATCTCCTGTCTCCCAGCCTGTCTTCTAAGCTCTTGCTACTTAAAGTGTGATCCATGAACCAGCAGCATCAGCATCATTTAGGAGCATGTTAGAAATGCAGAGTCCCTGGTGTCCTCCATCAGCACCCTGTGCAATCAGTGTGTATGTTAAAGCTTGAGAAATACTAACCTAAGCAATAATCCCAATGGCTATTCCTTGATTATGCCTAGAATTTAAGTAGCCTCTTTAATACCACATTTAACTGTCCTTTTCTTTATTTTTATTTTTTCCTTTTTGTGAAAAATGTCCTTGTCCTGTGTCCCCTTTAAGTGTCAAAACATATGACTCAGACATCAAGTTGGCTTTTTTCTCCTACGACAAGTTGACCAGAATTTGACCTCAATTTAATCAGATCCATATCCTGCTTCCAAGGTTATAGGATCAAGGTCTCCTAGCATGCAAGATCTCAATTCTCCAACGGCCTTGGCATTGGGCTTGGCTACATGTTTCTCTTCCAAGACGTGCTTCTCTTCAATTCCGAAGCAGTTCAATTTCAGAAATGACAACTCCTAGAGTACGTTCTCTACAAGACTTGCAGTTGTGACTTGCCTGTTTCCCATCCCAGATCCCTTTCAGCTTTATGCTGCTCTGAGCTGATCTGGCAAGCAGACAGCAAAAGCCAAGATCTGGAGAAAACAGGGAATGAAAATGAGAACTTCTGAGTCCTGGGAAATAAAGGAGATGGGAGCCTGACTTGGATGGTGGAGGTTGGGGCTGAGCCCTGTGAACTGTTCATCCATTTAGGCAGCAGAGAGCACCACCTAAGACTTCAAACTCCAAAAATATTGGAGTTCTGACAAAGAAAAAGTATCAATTTCAAACTATGAAAAGAAGTATGCAGCCTGAGCAACAAGACGCTGTTAAGTATTAACTGGTGGGCTATTTCCCGTGTGATTTATTGAAATTTTCCCTTGCACTTACTTACCAGGGTGCTGCTGCCCAGAGGGAAAGCTGTCCTTGCTGCACTAAAATGCCAAAACTTGCAGCAGATACAGAGATTCCAAAAGTAGCTGAGCCAACTCTGCCCCTAAGACATTATGCACTGTTCCTCTCCCCACAGGCCCCCCTACAAAGGTTAAAGATCCTCTTTCCTAACTGGGGAAGAAGAGGAAGAAGGTTAGGGTGGGAATGAGAGAGACAGTAGGATCTCTGAGAGGGATTCTGCTCTCCTCCCGGAAGGTTCCAAGGAGTGGGATGGGGAAAGGATGGTATTGTAGAATCTCCAAAAGTTTTGAGGCTCTGAGAACAGAGAAAATTCTCTGCTTCCAATTTGGAACCCTGGGGTCCCTGAGGAGTTCTGTGTGCCAACAGGACCCAGAGCCGTAGAGCAAGAACGGCTAGGCCCAGGGGCAGAGGCAGAACCAGGGTGGCTTAGGGGATGGCCTGTGGTGCAGAGCAGCCAGGGTTCCCCGTGCTGGGATAAGTGCCTGGCAGGGATTTGAGGGTCTGACCCCTGAACCCTGAGGGCACTTCAAGGTCATAGCAAGACATAGGATTGTAAATTTTATCAGAGGTCAGAGAAAGACTGCAGGACACCAAGATGCTGTGTCAGCCCATGGACTGGAGGGTAATCTTGGGGGTTGCAGGAGAGAAGGTGAAGGAGGAGATGAAGAACTGACTTGGTCTGGAGTGATGAAGAAAAACCATGGATTCTTCCATCCGGCAGAAGGGGCTGGAAATAGAAGTAGTGAGATTATTTAGTTATAAAAAGATAGTACACATACTTCCTACACAGTTGGGTTCAGGCCGTGAAAATTCAAACTCTACAAATGTGAAGATTGAATGAGGACTTCAGACACTGTTCCCCACGTCCTACCAACAGTTTGACACTGGTTACTGTGGCACTGCATAAGAGAGACTCCATACTGGTTAGCAAAACAATGGAAACCTTTTTGTAACACAGAACGTATTTGAGATGTACTTTTACATATTACATAGGTTGAAAAAAATGGCTCTCTAAAAGTTTTCTTTTAACTCACTGAATGCATCATAAAGGAAAGGTGGATCCCAGTGAGTTCAGGGAACACACACCTCTCCAGAATGAAAAACGTTTGCATATCAAGATCAACATTCATTTTTTAAAATGTCTTAACATTTACGTGCTCTGCCGCCTTTGCCCACAGACTCCAAAGCCCTAGCATTGCAGAGGGCCCCCCACACATGCATGCACTGCGGCCACTGACCTGATTTTACCCTCTTGGCAGGCACCCCAAGTTCTAGAACAGCATCTCCTCTTCAGAAGAGAACAAGTTCTATCAGCTAATCTTAGACTTCCCTGTGTAGATGCAAAATATTACATTTCATATTTCAGTCCTATGTTCATTTTGATTGAAAACCTTCTACTTCAATTGTATTAGTGTAATTTTGTTTATAAAAGGCACAATACTCCATGAACCAAGACTAAAATATTGTTTCATGTGAAAAATAGTTTCTAAAACTATTTGTGATGCTTTCCACATTAATTTTTTTTTTTTTTTAAAGACAGAGTCTCACTCTGTTGCCCAGGCTATAGTGCCCCGGTGTCAGTCTAGCTCAGAACAACCTTAAACTCCTGGGCTCCGGCCATCTTCCTGCCTCAGCCTCCCGAGTAGCTGGGACTACAGGCACACACCACCACACCCAGCTAATTTTTAGTAGAGATAGAGTCTCGCTGTTGCTCAGGCTGGTCTCACATTAGATTTTATTTTATTTTTTTTGAGACAGTCTCTCTCTGTTGCCCGGGCTTTAGAGTGCCATGGCATCAGCCTAGCTCATAGCAACCTCAAACTCCTGAGCTCAAGCAATCCTCCTGCCTCATCCTCCCATGTAGCTGGGACTACAGGCGAGAACCACCACACCTAGCTAATTTTTTCTATTTTTAGTAGTTCCGGGCTAATTGTTCTATTTTTTTGTTTGTTTTTTTAGTAGAGATGGGGTCTTGCTCTTGCTCAGGCTGGTCTTGAACTCCTGACCTTAAGCGATCCTCCGGCCTTGGCCTCCCAGAATTCCAGGATTACAGGTGTGAGCCACCTCGTCCGGCCTCACATTAGATTTTAATTTGAGAAGAATCTATACATGTCTTAATTTTTGAAATGAGGCCAAGTACAGTGGCTCATACTTACAATTGCAGTACTTTGGAAGGCCAAGGTGGGAGGATCGCTAGAGCCCAGGATTTTGAGAACAGCCTGGGCAACATAGTGAAACTCTGTCACTAAAAAAAAAAACAGAAAAAACAAATTAGCTGGGTGTAGTGGCATGTGCCTGTAGTCCTAGCCACTCAGGAGGGTGAGGCAGGAAGACCACTTGCGTCCAGGAGTTAGAGGTTGCAGTGAACTGTGATTGTGCCACTGCACTCCAGCGTGGGGGACAGAGCGAGACTTTGTCTCAAATAGTTTTCAAAAAAAATTCCTGAAACTAAATAGGAAACATTAAAAAATATACCCAGATGTTCCTGAAATTTAAAGTCTTTATTCAGATGTTCAGCATCACACCACAAAGATACAATCCATCGAGTCTGATGTGCTAAGGCCACATTCAGAAGATAAGATTTCCTATTTTTGTGTGGATTTTTATTTGTCCCTGTACTGTGATCTATACTATGTAGTAGATAATGAGAATTTCATTAAAGACTTAAAATACGGAAAATTAATGCAATAAATATTTATTCACAGGAAATACTCCTATTTCCTTTTTTGTCACATTTTACTTCATTTTCTATTATCTTACAAATTCATTAGGTATAATTACTTTTTCTCCCCCTCTCATATTTTATAATATTTTCTGTACATTCTTTGTTTTTTTCACTGGTTGACTTCAAACCTCGAATCATAAATTTCTCATCTGTTTCCTTATTTCTTTGCCCATGGTCTCTACTTTTCCATTAATTTCTCTTGGTTCTTATTGTAATGAGTAATTCATTTTGTTTGCCTTGTATTTCACCTCTGGCTTCTGAAATCCCTGCTCAGGCTTATTCTTTTCCATCTTTGTCAAGTTTATTTTTCCTGGCAGTTTCAGGAAGATAATTCCCTATTTTCTCCTCAACTTCTGGATTTCCTTTTCATAAATTTAATTCCTCTTCTTTCATTTTTTTTCTCTTTACTGAGCACTTCAGCTTTCATTTTCATAAAGTTTTCCTCCTCTTTCATCAGTGATTACTTGTAAACTTTCTTATTTTTGACATCCAACGAATGGGCTTCTAAGAGTGCTGACAGCTAAAAATCTCCTCTTTCTGTATAGAAACGATGGAGTCCTGGAAGTCAGTGCAACTGCTTGTAATATAGTTCAAGTCATAGCTGGGTACACTTGGGTTTATTATTGTCATTTGAACATTTATTAAGTGTCAATCCAGTGTTAAGAACTACCCAGTGGGCCGGACGCGGTGGCTCATGCCTGTAATCCTAGCAATCTGGGAGGCTGAGACAGGAGGATTGTTTGAGCTCGGGAGTTCGAGACCAGCCTGAGCAAGGGCGAGACCCCGTCTCTACTAAAAATAGAAAGAAATTATCTGGACAACTGAAAATATATAGAAAAATTAGCCGGGCATGGTGGTGCATGCCTGTAGTCCCAGCTACCCAGAAGGCTGAGGCAGGAGGATCGCTTGAGCCCAGGAGTTTGAGGGTGCTGTGAGCTAGGCTGACGCCACAGCACTCTAGCCTGGGCAACAGAGCGAGACTGTCTCACAAAAAAAAAAAAAGAAGTACCCAGAAACCAGAATTTACCTTGGTCCACAGGTAAGTTATCTCAATCAGGCGAATTCACCATTTTCAAATACGAAAAAGTCGACAGAAGACAGCTGGCAGACAGGGTCACATGCTTCCGTCGCAACTGACATGTAGTAGATGGTCACCCACTGAAATAATGAGCGCAGCCTTTGGAACCCGTGGGACGGTGTGGCTACTGTGATGACACCACGCAGACCTCCTGCTGCTGGTGTGACTGAGAACCCCAGCTGCTGTCTGCTGCTGGCGGAATCTACCAGCACGACATTCACAAGACCTGGCTTCCTACAAGCTGTTCCCAGCCAGTGACTGAGTGATAGTAAGACTCCTCTGGTGGGGACTTGGGCTCAATCACTCTTGGTTGGCCCGGCCCAAATCACCGCAGAGCTGCACCGCAGTCCGAGAGCGCCAACCACTCCGCTCCTCCCCTTCCCCATCTTGGGGATCTGATTTCCCTGCCTCCTCCAACTCCCTCCCCTTTTTCCCCCTTATAGGTGTTTCCCCCATACATCTCTTGTATGACAATCTTCTTGGCTTCTGTTTTTCAGAAGACCTGAACTAGCACAGGATGGTAAAATATAAGAATACTTTGTAAAAGGTTGTCTCTTCCTAGTACTAGATTTGCCCTCCCAAGTCAGCGACTCTCCACTCCTCAAATGTCAGTCAAGGAGAGAATTTCAATTTATAACCAACTACCACACCAATCTCCCGTCCTAAGAGCCACTCCCTATGCCCCTCCCTAATGGTACACTGAGGGCCACACCTCAACTACACCTTCCCCACCCCGCCCTAACAAGGACACACACACACAATTCACTCTTTCTTAAGTGCCACTATTCATTTGGAGACAAGTAAGCTTATTCTTTGAAGGTAGCCTCCCTTTCTCCTCTTAATGAAGCATCATTACAACACTAATAATGATGCCAATATAATGCTTTGCATAAGAATAGGATATTTTGCTACTTTACCAAGGCTTTTATATATACATTATCTGCTCTGATCCTCATAATAAGAGTGTAGACAAGACCAGTACTATTAGCCTCACTTTACAAAGAAAGAAACTGAGACTCCGGCTTATCTCCATGGGTATCAGTTTCCAAGTCTGTCCGATGAAGGTCTGAACCCTGTAACCCCTAAGAATTCTTCCACTTCCGGGGGGTTGGAAAAGAAAATTAAAAAAAAAAAAAGAATTCTTCCACTTCTAAGATTGTATAATTTCCATAATTTGTCTGAAATCACAAAGTTAGTTAGTGGCAGATTAGGGACCTGAGAGAATGCTGATTCTCTCATACCATATCTTTGCTGCCAACAGCAATAGCTAACAGTTATCAGCTGTCCCGCGTGCCCTGTAGGGCATTGTTGAATGCCTACTCAGCATCTGTTGTCCCCTCCCTCATGCCTAAAGGATTGCCATCTCATACACACTTAATGGAGAAGCTGACCCCACCCTGCTCTAAGGATGTGCGTGGCTGATTGATTTAACCTGGTCATCACTTTCCATCCTGGCCACGGTCCTTGCAGGACTTGGGGGACTCTGGCCTGGAATGAAGGAACTGAAGTAGCTTCCTCCTAGTGGACATACATTAGGAAGCATTGGTTTCTAATGCTACTGGCAGCCTCTCTGTGGCCCTGAGGGGAAGCCATGGGATTCTTGTTTGGAACTGATAATTTGTAGCAGCTAAAATCTACGAGATGTCTATACTGTATCTTTATTTTTTTTTATTTTTTTTTTTTTTGAGACAGAGTCTCACTGTGTTGCCTGGGGCGAGTGCCATGGCGTCAGCCAGCTCACAGCAACCTCAAACTCCTGGGCTCCAGCGATTCTACTGTCTCAGCCTCCCAAGTAGCTGGGACTACAGGCATGTGCCACCATGCCCGGCTAATTTTTTCTATATATATTTTTAGCTGTCCAATTAATTTCTTTCTATTTTTGGTAGAGACGGGGTCTCGCTCTTGCTCAGGTTGGTCTCGAACTCCTGAGCTCAGGACGATCCGCCCGCCTCGGCCTCCCAGAGTGCTAGGATTACAGGCGTGAGCCACCGCGCCCGGCTTTATACTGTATCTTTAAAACTATGAACAGGCCAGGCGTGGTGGCTCACGCCTGTAATCCTAGCACTCTGGGAGGCCAAGGCAGGAGGATTGCTTGGGCTGAGAAGTTCAAAACCAGCCTGAGCCAGAGCGAGACCCCGTCTCCACTAAAAAATAGAAAAACTAGCTGGGCGACGTGGTGCTCACCTGTAGTCCCAGCTACTCGGGAGGCTGAGGCAGGAGGGTCCCTTGAGCCCAGGAGTTTGAAGTTGCTGTGAGCTAGGCTGATGCCAGGGCATTCTACTCAGGGCAACAGATTGAGACTCTGTCTCAAAAAATAATAATAAATAATATAACTATGAACAAACAACACAGGCAAAGGCAGATGAGGTCACCAAGACCCAGAGAGGTTACTAGGCTTTGCCCAGCTCACGCTGCCTGTTTAGGGCAGTTAGGATTAAATTCAACTCTCCAGCAGGGTTCTCTTGGCCTCAGCATGTAGAGAGTGCCCCATGTGCAAAGATTCCTGAAGAAGATCACACAGAAGTCTAGCTGCTGAATAGAAGCCCAGAAGTGTGTTTGAGGGGGAGGAAGGAGGAAGGCGGCAGAGGCCTCTTCTGTTCTGCTTTCCTGCCCTGAGGGGATGACTCTTCACCACCTCAAGGGCTGCAGCTGAGTTCCAGGGCTCTTCACACTGAACCAGGACTCTTTCCCTTCCCCCACCCTAGGCTCTCTGCCAAGCAAAGAGCCGCTGAGACTGCCCTGGATGAAGGGGCTGCCTGCCAAGTATCTACCCACCTGGGGCCAGGGTAAGGGCAAGGCCAGTGACTACATTCAGTGAACAGCTGGAAAAGTGGGCAATAGGGTGGCCTTGGGGAAACAAGCCTTGGTTCTCATGCTCCTTGTCAAAAAATAGCAGAAAATAGGTAGGGCAAGGTGGCTAAGGCCTGTAGTCCCAGCATTTAGGGAGACCCAGGCAGGAGGATCGCTGCAGGCCAGGAGTTTGAGGTTGCAGTGAGCTAGGATGACACCATTGCACTCTAGCCCAGGTAAAAGAGCAAGATCCTGTCTCAAAAAAAAAAATAAAATAAAATAAAAAATAATAATAAAAAGGCAAGAAGTATGCAAATCAAAGAAACACAAAAAATTTACAAAGAGAACAGCTATTTCCCCAACTCTAAGTGTGTCTACACAATTTTGGCAACAAGAAAGTTTGGTTAGTTCATTTGATCACAGCCAACGTACCCATTCGTTTATTCATCAAGGATTTGCTGAGCACCTACTTTGTGCCCTGGAGATAACTGTAACCGGCTCTAGGAAACCCTATATATTTTTTATAATCCTCTCCCTTTGGGAGGCCTATTGAGGCAGGAGGATCACTTGAGGCCAGGAGTCCATCATTTGTTTGAAACAACTCAAAGTGTCAAGTAGTTAGTTAAGGAAGAGGATTATAAAAAACATATAGGGTTAAATATATAATTTATAAATATATAAATCCCAGCCTCCCAAAGTGCTGGGATTATAAACCTGAGCCACCACACTCCTCTGAAAAGACGGATCTTCTACAAGACAAAGGAGTCGAGATTCTGAAGGCCCCAGGGCAGATTTCCTGACTGCAGGACTCACCATCCCCCTCCACCTGCCCCAAAGCACCTGCCCCAAAGCACGTGGCCCCTCCTTACAAAGCCCTTGATCTGCTCTAGGTGGATTGGAGGCAACTTCTCCCATTCTCCCAAGGAGACATTTGTCATATTAAAAATGTCTTTTTTCCTTGGCAATCCCCATTGTCTAATTGGATCTCTGTGCCACCAGCAACTGGACCTAGGCCGAAACCCCTTGTGGTTTCAACAATATGGCTCTGAAAAAACGCATAAAAGGCCCCTGTGTCCAGGAGCTCACACCTTAATGGTGGAAGGGAGAAGGGGAACAGACCATAACAAGTAAATAAACATGATGATTTCAGACTATGCTAAGTGCTCTAAAGGAAATATTTAACAACAGAAAGTAACAGGTTGGGGGCAGAGAAAGGATCTAGTTCAGTGCAAAAGCCCTGTGGCAAAAAGGTCTTGGCAGAAAGGTGGTGTGTCTGGAGCCCAGTGAGCTTAAGGTGCTCCTACAAAGCAGGCCCTAGAAAGCCACGGTGGGGAGTTCATGAAGACCCCGGTGGTAGGTGGGAAGGCAGCTTGAATAGTTCTGACATTCTTCTGGATATATTAATGACCCGCGATGGGTGGCCTTGATGGGCCTCCAGAGTCTGACCTGGGTTCACGTTTGAGATCTCCCACTTTAACGACCTTGGGAAAGTTACTTGAGTTTCCTCATTTGAATAATCAAGGATTTCTTGTGCTTGATGCCAAATGACTTGTGTGAGAATTTGCTCCAAACCTCAGCCTCTTTAGTCAATTTATCCTCACAATCAAAAGCAGCCTTTTACGAAACTAGCTCAAACACTTAAAAACGCACATATAAACTTTTAAATTGTTAGAACAATACTGCATAAACCATCGAAATAAAAGTAACTTCCCCAGGAAAAGCTGATTATATTGCTGGGATAATCAAGTTTGCCATCGTAATCTCACTTGGTACTTCAAGAACTCCATCTTGATCCTAGCTCTGGCTTGGTCTGGGCGTTCCAGTGCATTTTCCGTTTTAAACACCCAAAGCAATAAAGATGCTGATATTGACATTCGTCAATTTTGTCCTCGCCCTGTGCCTGCTGTGCTGAGAGGGCTGTTCCAGCCGCGGAGTCCAGGGGGACAGGGTGGGGCGGGGGAGAGGAAGAAACCTTGCAGACGGAGCACAAGGCGAAAACCTGGAGAAGGGATTCGCTGCCTCTTATTTCAGGGAAGAAGAAAAATGAGAAGTGCAGAAAAGAAAAAGGAGTCGGGGAGAGGGGGGAAGAGTAGGGGCTCTAGAGGCGGCTGGAGAGCGACTCCGCAGGCGCCGCAGAGCTCGGGGTCCCGCAACGGGCGGAAAGCGGCAGAGGGAAAGAGGAGGAGAAAAGGAGACGGAGAGGACTCTAGGAGAGAAGGACGGAGGCCGGGCCCGAGGAACGCCCGCGGGGACCCAGCCCAGCGCGGTGTGCGGGGACCCAGCCCAGCGCGGTGTGCGGGGACCCAGCCCAGCGCGGTGTGCGGGGACCCAGCCCAGCGCGGTGTGCGGGGCCTGGTTCCGGAAGGGGGCCCGGGGGGCGGGGCGCCAGGCGGCACGAGGCCAATGGGAGGGCGAGCCGGGGCGGGGGCGGGCCCGCGGGGGTGAGGCGGGGCGCCAGGCGACTCGAGGCCAATGGGAGGGCGGGCCTGGGGCGGGGTGAGATGCCACGCCAATGGGAGGGAGAGCTGCAGGGGCGGGGCTCCGGGTGGCGCGAGGACCAATGGGAGGACGAGCCGGAGACCGCCGGCCGTGGGCCGCCCCGCGCCGGGGAGAGGGACCCGGAAGGCGGTGGGGGTGGGGAGCCGATCTGACAACCTGTCAAATCCACTTTAGGGCGAACTAGGTCACGCGCTCCCAGAGCCCGGGCGCCCCCGCCCCGCGAGTCCTGGCGGGTGGCCCGTGGGCCCGGCCGCGCTCCTTCCTCTTCCTGCCGGCGGGGTGGGGGTGGGGGCGGGGAGGGCCTCGGGGCACCTGCCTCCCCCGCTGGCCGCGCTCGGGCCCCGCCGCCGCCCGCTCGTTCCCCCGCGGCCGGCACACGCCCAGCCCGGCCGTTGCCCACTGGGAGCTCGCGGAGGAGACATGGCCCGCGCGCGGCTCAGGGACTCCCCACGCTCGCGGCCGGCCCGCGCTGGGGAAGCGCTCGGGGCGAACGGCGCACTACCTGGCACGGAGGGTCCGGCGCGGGCGGAGGGATCCCGCGTCCCGCCGGGAGGGGCGGCCTCCCCGGGGCCGGCGGGCGGAGCTTTGTGCCCGGGCGGCGGAGCCGGGGCAAGAGCCGCGCTCTCCCCTCCCCGAGTGCCCAGCCTCTCGTCATTCACGTACTTTCCCTCCCGAGTACGCACCGCGTCGTTCTCTGATTGTTTCCACGCAAAAGAAATGAAATAAAAGCCTCAGTTACAAGTCAGCATTAATCCAGGTCCCGGGGATTATGAATCTGCTCAAACGTCACCATGTGGGATTTATGCCCGTGTAATTCTTCTGCCTGGACTGTACATCCCTTTCTTTTCAATATGGATTCGTGATAAAGCTGTATCTGTCTTTTTAATGCCTTCAAAATGGATGTTGATGCAGAATCTCTAATCAAGCAATACTCAATATATTAATCCTATTCATCACTTTTTCTCGATGCCAATTTGCTTAGAACTTTAGCATTGAGTAGACAGGAAATGTAATGCTTTAATTTTCACTACTTGACCATTCAAATTATGTTAATTTCGCCCCAGAACAAGGTAACGCATTGTTTTGAGTAACAATGACTCATCTACTCTTCTTCCAAATTGTATAAATTGAAGGGGAAAATGTTTAAAAACCTAAAATTTGAATGTTAAGTTTGAATATTTGATACAGCAATAATTTGAAATATTTCTTTGTAATATCACAGCATTTCACAATAAAAACATTTCATTTTCATTCAAACATTTCTTTAGCCCACAAATACTTCTTGAATGTTTATATGCAAAGCAATTGTGCTCAAAATATTTTTATTACTTTACCAAGTGTATTTTTCATTAGTAAAAGAATTTTATTTCGTTGTCAATTCTAGCCTTTATTTAAATGCATTGTAGCTACCATAGGGAAGAACACAGTATTGTCTATGTATAGAATGTACAGATGTAAATTTTTTATATTTACAAGAAATATGGTCATCAAGAGAGAAAATGATGGCTAAAGTAAAAACTTTAAATTCAACATAAAAATGAGCTTACTCATTTATTAGCTGCAGCATTTTTGAACTTCAACTACAATATTTATTAATTTATATTATAATATACTTATCAAGAAAAGGTAGTAATAGAAGTCTAATCTTTTTAATAGAAATTAAAATCTAACATAACAAACAAACCTTTCATATGTGGTTATCTTTTCATTACAGCTAATTCTTCTGCCAGCTAATTTTCCAAAGGGAATGGTTGCCCTCTGTTTTAACCAATTGGCAACCTACCAGTGATAGAAGTTCTTAGCCCTCATTGGTATATGAATATCTTACGTCTTTTCTCATTTCAAATATTTTGTTACCTATTCCCACCGAAGACTGTTTTCTTTCTTTCCCTCCTCCACCCACTCCTCCTCCTCCTCCTCCTTCTCTTTTTTGTCACACTTTTAATGATAATTAGTACTCACTAAGAAGACATTAAAACCACAAGTGTTTTTCTTCAAGAAACCAGAAGATTGTCAATAACAGAAAGTCATGTTTTAACACTGTCAAAACATGAGAATGGATTACATATCACTGTGCAAAAATTGCTAGAATTTAGCCACTAGATATATTACAATAATAAGAAAAACTAAAGAATTAAAAAATCTAAACAAAATGCAATACTAAAACAATCACCTTGCTACATTTGAGTGTATTTAACTTTTTTAACAAAGTGTAGAAAATGTAACATTTCTTAAAGTGAGTGTTTTGATATGATGTGTCATCTTTTTTTAACTTCTAATTTTGTAAGAAAGCTAACTCCTTCCATCATTCCCCACCTCAAATATGAAAACTAGAAACACTCTGCCTTAATAATTTCTTCTGTTGTATCCCTTGCTAGCAAATTCTTTTGGAATCAATTTGGGAAATTAATTACCTTTATAAATGGAGTTACTATTTTGCCTAAACACTTCATACATAATTTTTTTTTTTTTTTTTTTTTTTGTGAGACAGGGTCTCACTCTGTTGCCCAGGCTGGAGTGCAGCAAAGCGATCATAGCTCACAGCAGCCTCAAACTCCTGGGCTCAAGGGATCCTCTCACCTCAGCCTCCCAAATAGCTAGGACTACAGACTGGGGCCACCATGCTCAGGTAATTTTTCTTATTTTTTTGTAGAGACAGGGTCTTGCAACCCCAAGTTGGTCTTGAACTCCTGGCCTCAAGTGATCCCCTGCCTCAGTCTCCCGGAATGCTGGAATTACAGGTGTGAGCCACTGCACCCAGTCTGTAATTTCCTTCTGTTAGGAGGATTTTTATAATTCCCTACCAAAACATCTTGGCACAGTTTTATTCTTCAATTGGTAGTGAATTTCCTGGAGCAGGAGAGAGTGGGAAACCTCCTTACTTCTTTTGTGGAGAAGAGTGGGTGGGTTTACCTTGGTACAGACATCCTCACGGAAGCTCAGCCTGGACTGTGTGGTTGAAAATTCAGCTTGCACCCAAAGGGGTCTTCTGTAAATGGGAAACAAATATGCCTTGAGTTAGAGGTTACAAACCAATGATCTGCAGAAGTGTTTTGTCTCTCTCAATGTTTAGAAACTTTAAAATTAGTTTCCAAGATTTAAAAATTGGGAGACTTCGGATCAATATACAGAATTGGGGCTTCTCTTGAAAATTAGACAGATCTGGCTATTTCTTGCCTGGTTACATGCTGCTTTTGCTGACTAGCTGCTGCCCTCTTTAGACGGGGCATACGTTGTATACATCAGGCTCAACACAGTCATTTATATTAGCCACCTGGCCACTGTAGGAATGTGTTTAGAATACCTACTTTCAATTTATATAAAATTGTGAAAGACTTTGTCACGCAGAAAAGTTACACTTAAGATGAAATGATCTTACGTTTTCGTTCAAGGTAAATATAATGAACCAGGAAATGGAAAGTTATTGGGATCATATGTGGCAACTGGATGCATCCCATTATTTCCTTTTTTTTTTTTTTTTTTTTTTTTTGAGACAGAGTCTCACTCTGTTGCCGGGGCTAGAGTGCAGTCCCGTGGCGTCAGCCTAGCTCACAGCAACCTCAAACTCCTGGGCTCGAGCAATCCTCCTGCCTCAGCCTCCTGAGTAGCTGGGTCTACAGGCATGCGCCACCATGCCCGGCTAATTTTTTCTCTATATTTTCAGTTGTCCAGCTAATTTCTTTCTATTTTTAGTAGAGACGGGGGTCTCACTCTTGCTCAGGCTGGTCTCGAACTCCTGAGCTCAAGCAATCCTCCCACTTCTGCCTTCCAAAGTGCTAGGGTTACAGGCGTGAGCCACCGAGCCCGGGCCCAGGCCCGGGTGCATCATTTCCTTTATGAGTCCACAGGCACAGGGAGAGAAAAATTATCAAAGTGAAAATTTTAATAAAAAGTGGAAATAATATTTTTGTGCTTTACTTTCCACTTACAAAGTCCTTGCCTTGGGCTGGGTGCAGTGGTGCACACCTATAGTCCCAGCTACTCAGGAGGCAGTGGTGGGAGGACCAATTGAGTCTAGAAGTTTGAGGCTGCAGTGAGCTATGACTGTGCCTGTGAATTAGCCACTGCACTCCAGCCTGGGCAACATAGTGAGATCCTGTCTCTGAAAAAAAAAAGGAAAATAAAGTCCTTGCCTTGATTCAAATGAACATCAGTGCAAGTCTCGACTAGTAGAACCAGAAACAGCAGTAAATTGTGAAAGATTATACAAGAAGGAGGAATTCGCCAAAGGGCTACAGAAATAACAATAATGATGACGATGATAACAATAGCTTGACATTACTGAGCAATGGGCTGGCACTGTTCTAAATACTTTATATAAACTATGTCACGTCATATTTTAGTTTCCTATTTACTACGGCATCCTCCTTTTCTTCAGCTGCCTTGAACCCTCTAAAACCCAGGCAGCAGGTGAGTGCTATAATTTGCTATACCTTAGGGATGGCACTAACCTTCAGTCCTCCTGGTTCTAAAAAGTGCCAGAATGCTCTTTCTTTCTTTTCTTTTCTTTTGAGAGAGGGTCTTGCTTTGTCGCCCAGGCATGAGGGCAGTGGCATGATCATAGCTCACTGTAACCTCAAACTCCTGGCCTCAAGCGATCCTCCCACCTCAGCCTCCTGAGTAGCAGCGACTACAGTTGTGTACCACCACACCCAGCCAATTTTTCTCTATTTTTTTGTAGAGACTGGTCTTGGTATGTTGCTCAGTCTAGTCTTGAACTTCTGACCTCAAGCAATCCTCCCCACTTGGCCTCTCAAAGTGCTGGGATTATGGGCATGAGCCACTGTGCCCAGCCCAGAATGCTCTTTCTTTCCTGCCTTTCTCTGACTCTACGCCATGTTTATCCTCTTTGGGGCCTCTCTTCTCATGGTGGATGTGTCTTTTCCTATTGGTATCAGACTTCTCATCTTAGCAAGAAATGTTCCCCTTCTTGGGCAGAGGAGAGAGAGAATTCGCAAAGCCTGAGGCAATAAATGTGGTAGGAGCAAACTGACAAATAAAAGAGAGAGAGAAATGAGATGGCAGTCAGTGCAGATAAATGGAGATGGATGCAGAAACAGCTGTATCCAAATACAGTCACACTCTGAGCTACTGGGGTGAGGACTTTGTCATGTGAATTTGCGGGGCGGGACACAATTCAGCACATAACAGAAGATGAGGGGCTGTTTGGAGAAGGTGGCTCTGAATGTTGCAGTACTTGTCAAGACACTGGGTGACTCCTTTTCAATTAGAAGGATGTGTTTTAGGTGCAGGTAAGAGAGGCGGTGTGACCGGAGAGGTGAACAGCTTTCAAGGAGGAAGGTCTAGTTAGCGCAGACCTATTCCCGGTAGCTGTGTCTTTGGGAATGTTTGAACAGTTGGCTCTACTTAAATTTTGTAGGA
>RJWJ010017313.1:0-33176 GCA_004363605.1 Indri indri
TATGAGCTATTAGATACAGGTGTGGGAAGGTGGGTGGTTGAAGGTGGAGAGGAGAAACTGTGGGTAGTGAGCAAGGGGGTTAGGGACAGTGAAGTTTCACGGCATCTTAAGATGTATTTGAATTGCTTTGGTATGGACCACTTGCAAAAACATTCAATATTTCCCTTCTAAGATACGATAAACCAAAATATATATATGGAAAGTTCACTAAGTCATTGGTACATAATCTGGTGTTGACTTTTAATTTAGAAATAACTGGCTAAATTGATCCCAGCCCTCCCAACTACAATTCTCCCCCTGCAGAGTGCATTGATTTGTATTACCTTATTGTTTTCTCTCATGGTTTGTCTTTCTTTTTATTATTTTATTTTCCTACTGGTATAATATATGACCGGAGATATTGAATCTTCATGATTTTATATATTTTGAGCTTATAAATTCCCTTTAGTTGTCATCTTTCCAGACTGAGGCTTCCTCTTTTTCCATTCATATTATAAAAATGATCTTTTTAATGATGCATAACATAAAGAAAAGTGCACAATTCATTATTGCACAGTGATTAACTTTTACAGAATGAACACAGTCAGGTAGTCAGCATCCAGATCAAGGAGCAGAATATCACCACACCCCCAACATCCCCTTCACCCCTTTAGCCCCAGGATAACCGTTATTCTGATTTCTAACACCAAGGATTAGTTTTGTCGGTGTTTGAAGTTTGTATTAATGAAATCATATAGTAAGTTTTTGGTGTCTTGTTTAACATTATGTTTCTGAGATTGGTTGCCTGAGTAATATTTAGATTATTCTAATTGCTATAATAGTATTGCATTGTTTATCTACCACAATTTATCCATTTTGCTATTGATAGACATTAAGATTATTCCCGGGTCGTGGCTATTACAAATAGTGCTGCTGTGAACATTCTAGTTCATGCCTTCCGATGAATATATATGCATGGATTTTTATTGTGTATACGCCTATGAGTAAAATTTCTGGGTCACAGAATGTACAAATATTCAGCCTGAGCACATACTGCCAAATATTTTTCCCAAGTGATTTTGCCAATTTACATTCCCACGGCAGTGTGCGAGTTCCAGTTGCTCACCAACTCTTTGAATTATCAGCCTTTTAAATTTCAGTTATTCTAGTTTAACATAGTTTTAGTTCATTGCAGTTTTAATTTGAATTTTTCTAATGATTGAGATTGTACACTTTTTCATATGCTGATTGGCAATTTTAGTATCCTCTTTTGTAAAGTGCCTGATGAAATCTTTACCTACTTTTCAATTGGATCATGTATCTTTTTCTTGTTGATTTATGGAAATTCTTTATATATTCTGGGTGCAAGTTCTTTGTCAGATATATGTAGTGCTAATTTTTTTCCTCATTCTATGGCTTAGCTTTTCACTCTCTTTATGGTTCTTAACTTTAATATAATACAGTTCATTTTTTTCCTTTATACTTAATGATCTTTTGTCCTGTTTACAAAATCTTTGTCTATCTTAAGATTGCAGAGAGATCTTCTATTTTTTTTTTCCTGAAGTGTTAATTTGTAAGTTTTCACACTTAGATCTACAATCAATCTGAAACTATAGGAGGAATGGTGTTAAATAGAGGTCGAGATTTGGTTTTCTTTTTCTCCACATGGATATTTAATTGAGATGCCGATGATGTTACTTTCCTCCAGACAGGGATTATCTTATCTTCTAGTAGTTTGTGAGAGTGGCAGGGCTTCATTTCAGCTAAATAGGGCTGAGGTGATCTGCAACTTATCTGCTATTTTGCCTGAGTCCATTGGCCTCTACTTTGCTCCCTCTCCGTGAGTGAACTCTCCAAGGGTCCTAACTTAGACTGTATCCCAAGACCCTTTCTTCTTCTTCTTTTTTGGAGGGGGTTCCTATTTTTTATCAAAGTATAATTTACTCACAAGAAAACTTACTCTTTATAGTGCACAGTTCTGCAGGTTTTGATAAATGCATACAGTTGCATAACACCCACCACAAATAAAATATGGAATAGCTCTATTAATCCCCAAATGGTCTTTCCTTCTTGAACTTTTAAGCTTTTCCTATTCAAGTCCATGAAATTCCTGAAAACTCTGCTTTGCTATTCAGAATGTTCTGCTTAGTTGTTTATTCTTTTATATCCTCTGTCCTTTGTATCTTATGGACAGCAAATGCCTAGAGGGGGAAATCACTGAATGTGAAGTCACTTTTCCAGGCCTTCCTTCCCTCTAAGATGTTGGCATATCAAGTTCTGGTAACTGTAGCAGCTCTCTGATGCCTTCAAATAGATTTTGGTTTTTTGGAATTCTGTCCAGATATTCTAGTTGTTCTTGATGAGAATGTTGGATTGCCATAAGCTATTCCATTATAGGCAGATACCTAAGTCAGTCTAGCTACATTCAACAAGCTCATTAAAACCCTCCTCCAAGACAAGTGAGGTGGCTCACATCTGTAATCTCGGTGACTCAGGAGGCTGAGGCGGGAGGATCCCTTGAGGCTAGAAATTCAAAAACAGCCTGGGCAACATGGCAAGATCCCATCTCTTAAAAAAAAAAAAAGAAGAAGAAGAAAAGAAACAAACAAGCAAATCAGTTGGGTGCAGTAGCTTATGCCTGTAGTCCCAACTACTTGGTAAGCTGAGGCAGGCAGGAGGATTACTTGAGCACAGGAGTTTGAGGCTGCAGTGAGCTATGATTGGGCCACTGCACTCTGCCTGGTTGACAAAGCAGACTCCATCGCTAAAAAACAAACAAACAAAAACAAAAACAAAAACGAAAAACCCTCCTCCAAAACATTTTTTAAAATAGATCTCAAAAAGGTAAAAGAAAATGTCAATGTTGGCATCTATGACTACTCCATGTGTTCAGTCATGGACAGAGCTTCGAATAAAATGAATCTGGGTTTCAATTCCAACTCTGTCATTTATTAACTATGTAACAATGAATCTGAATCTGTTTTCTTAATTTCAAAGGAGGATAATAAAAAGCAACTAGCTTCAGAGTTTTCTCATGAAGATTAAATGAGAACAGATATCAAGCACCTTGCACATAGTAGGCATTCAATAAGTTATAGATATTATGCGATACCTTATCATTTCTCTTGGAGCTATCAAATACACTCGTCTCCTAGAATCGATGGAGAAGGCTGGGAGTAGGCAGCCCCCAAAAAGCAGTACTCTTCTCTGAGCACCTGTTAGATGCTGAAAAGGGGGAACTTTGTTGAACTTGTGTTATTCACAACTATGACAGGGTTATTCACAGAAATAGAGACATACACAATACATTTTTTTCTTGAAAGACTACAGAATTATACATAAACCATCTGATTTGAAGGACTCTTAAAAATCTATTCCAAATGGTTCATGTTACAGATAAAGGAGTTGAGTAGTTAAACGACTGGTTCATGGTCAATTCACTTGTTAGTATCTATTTAAATGACCCAAATTCCCTAAGATCACATATTTCCTTCCTTCTAACATACTCCTAGCTCCCATATTCAACTGTAAATGTAAAACAGAGACAATTAATATGTTTTATTGTTACTGGCTCATTCTGACTAAAACCCATAGATCTATTTTTAAGTATTTTATTTTAATTTCCATCTCCACAAATTATGTGACTTCCTGCCAACTAAGACTGAAATAGCTACTTGCCATTCTTTTCCCATTCCAAGGATTATGTCCTCCAGCTTTTCATTCTTCTGTCTGTTATTAAGAAATAGTCTGCCTTGTCCTCTAACATACAAGACAGAAAGGAGCTCTTGGAAACCCGCAGAACACTGTTCTCTTCAAGTTTCCCAAGTGAGAAAGGGAGTGGGGAACCTCTGTGGATGCAAAAGTGACAGTGTGCACCCCTGGCTGTGTCCTCTCTGGGCAAGGACAGACCATCAGCACCACTGCTGCCCTCACGCTTCCCAGCAAAGGCAGCACTGTGGGGATCATTTCTTCATAAGACCCTTGGTTCAGCACATCTTTCAGCAATGTGTACCCTACTAATGGACATATGAGCCCACATCCCATGTGAACTGAACACCCTGAAAGAGCTTCATGGTCACCGAGCCCACAGCCATCTCATAATCTCTGCACAATCTGCTATTGCATTTACTCATGATCAGAAGCGTGTTTTGCCTGTACCTCACCAGAATGCAAGCCCCATGCAAACAGAGTCCTTGCTCACCACCGCGTGCCCCGTCCTAGAGCAGAGTACTCAGCGAATAAGCGAATGTGGGCACATGTGCTGGCTTTGAAGGCTGGCTTCGCTACTAGCTGGGTGAATTCAGGCCAATGACTTAAACACAATGAACTTCTCAGAGTTTATCCTAAGACAAGAATATGTATCTACAAGGTTATTGTAGTCATCAAATGAAATAGATTATGTGCTTAGCACAAGGCTTAGTTCTAAAAAGCACATCATAATTAATAGTTACTATTATTTTTCCATAAGGAAAGCAAAACACATTATAAAAGGGTCATTTGAGGATTCTTTTATAGAAATAGTAATGTTGAAATCAAGGGACCCTAATTCAACTGTGTAAGGTAAAATTTTAAATTACTTAAAATGTGGTTCTTCTAGCTAGCTATATAAAGTTATTCATTTTCATAAAGGATCCCTAATTTAAGCTTTGCAATGATTTCCGGTTATAATAAGTTATCATTTCAGACCCTCCCTTTCTGCCAACCCCTTGGTATCCATTTGGATAATGGCAACTTCTGAGAACAATTGTGGTAGAAATTTCAAAGTAAGATTTTAACTATTTTTTGTAAACACGTGCTGGCAGTGTTTTCCCATTTGTGTAATCTAGAAAGACAGTAGTTACTGTTTCTCATGATACTGAATGTCTTTAGCTAGAGGTTTCCCAAAGGCTCTAAGAAAATCAGCACTCTTGTAGGACTAGAAATCTGATTGAGGGGAGAAATTACTTTTTCCCTTTTATTACACCTTGGTTCTCCCATAATGAATGTTTTCAAATAAAACCCATTTCTCTTTATGCCCGAGGAGATGGTTAAATCTAATGAGCAATAAATAGTGCCTGGCCGTTTGCCACTGGCTGTGGTGGGGTCTGGAGAAGGAAGACAGGCTCATTGGCCTAATGGTCCAGCTCCCTTCCCGTCTTCCTTCATCGTGGGTCTTTTCCTTCCTCACCATGTCCTGTCTAGACTCAGCTTTGCCTGCGGAGAACTTTGGCAACTGCTTCTAAGCCAGGTCAGCCAGAATCTGTGTGTTGGGCCGTGCATTAAAAGCTATGGCTTAAAGGGATACAGTGAGGAAGGCTCACAAGGGCATCTATTTGAAGTTGCAAAGTCACTGATGGTAGAGAAAGATCTTCAAACAGGGAGCAAGAGTTTCATTAACTTTCTGGCCCTTAGACCCTAAATCTGAAAATAAAAAGGAACAAGCTTATCTGAAGACAGACTCCACTTTTCGTCACTTTTAGCCATTCACTTTATGTTTTCTCTTTAAAGCCTTTCTTCGTTTGTCTCACTCACAAGATAGTTCATGAACATACACAGACACTATAGACCAAAAAAAAAAAAAAGTTTTCCATTTACAGCATTTTCTTCCTCTATTTCCCCTTTATTCATTCTCAAATTTTAAAATAAAAATATTGAGGGAATTGGGAGAAGAGAAAGGGAAACTTTGCAAATAAACACTGTCTCTGCCAGTGGGTTTATATTAACTATTCCCCCTTCCCTACCCCAATATTTGGAAAAAATGAGAGATTGACTTCATAATAATCATGCTTATTTTCTTTAAAATGAAAATGCATAACAGCTATTTCTATCCATGCCTTATTTCCCCCTTTAAGGTCCTAAGTAACTACAGTACCTGAGGAAGAAATGATAACATAAAATATATGGTCTGTATTAACTCAAACTCATTCAACTTAATCATGCTTCCGTCCTCCTTTTATTCCAGGTATCACTGAAACTTTTCGAGAGCATCCAGTCGAATTCCACAAGGATTGGTGATCAACCAGAAGGCCCAGACATCTGATTGCTTACCTGTGAGTAGAGTTTATGTTTTTCTTTGGGCTCTGCTTCTAGCAGTTACGCAGCCTCTCTGCCCAATTTTCTGAAGTCTTGCACCTAAAGATGCATTGTAAGAAACCAGTCTTTCCACTGTGCCCTCATAGTATACTTACCAGTTAATCAGTTAGAATCTATTTACGTAGAGTTTTGAAAAAATCGTTATCCTGTTTTTTTGTAATCTGATTTTTTTTGCGTTATTTTTTTCCCCTGCATTTTTAATATCTTAAACAAAACATTCCCTGATCAATAATGCGGTCTTCGCTTCCTGTGAAAAATGCTGGTGACCCGAGGCAATGAAGAGAGAATGAGTCAGTCTCCCAGGGTGAATACTGGTGATTTCAGGAGCAATAAGTAACCCCACTTTCAATAAATCTTTCTCGCCTGAGGAGAACTTCTACCAGCAGAGGGACCACCGAGGAGCAGGAAGAGGAGATTTCAGAGGGTAGAGGATGGAGACGCCAAAGGGAATTTCATTCATTCACAATTTTGCTGGGGTTGGCCCCAGTAGGAATTAAAGTTTTTCAGGAATTTAGCACAGTTCTCGGGCAATTATTGTTGCAAGATTACATCTGTTGCCCCCATACTAGTTTGCTCAGGCTGCCACAGCAAAATACCACAGTCTAGGTGGCTTACACAACAGAGGTTCATTTCTCACTGTTCAGGAGGCTGAAAGTTTGAAATCAAGGTGTTGGCAGGGTTGATTTCTTGAGGCCTCTCTCGCAGAGCAGAGGGCCACCTTCTCCCTGTGTCTTCAAGGGATCATCTCTCCGTGCACACACCTATCTGGTGTCTTTCTCTCTGTGCCCAAATTTCCTCTTCTTGTAAGGACACCATTCATATTGGATTAGGCCCACACTAAAGACCTCATTGTAACTTAATCACCTGTTTAAAGACCTTATCTCCAACTATGGTTACATTCTGAGGTTCTGGGTGTTAGGACTTCAACGTAGAATTTGGGGGAAACACAATTCGGCTCACGACACCACCATCATTATGTCTTCTCTCCTATGCTGATTTCTAGTTATTTCATATGGAGTTCCCTCTGATTCTTAGCACTTTTATCACTCTCAGAGCACTTGGGGCTTCTGGAGTGTGTTACAGTCCTTTGTGTTCAGCTCTCATTTCCCTATGACACTATATAATTTCTGAAAATGGAGACTGTGCCTTTTACATCTCTCATAGAGGAGGTTGGTATACAGTAGACATTTAATACTTATTAAACAACTGACTGAATGAATGAATGAATGGATAGAGGGTTAGATGCAGCCTCTGAACCTACAATTTCTCTGCCGTAAGAGTGTCTCCAAATGATGGTTATTAAAGGTGCTTTCTCCTCACTTGCTGCCCCCAAAAACAGGTGGAATAAGTCAAGGTTGGGGAGAAGGGGTGAAAGAAAGATGTCATTGACTTATGGCAGAGACATACCTTTCTCCTCAGAGTGGTAGGAAACAATGAAGAACATGAACGTGCCCTAGATGAGTCACCTTCCCATGAAAATACGGTTTGGGGAGCTGAGGGGGACCTCCTGACTTTAAGGGCCTGTGGGACATGCAAAGGCAGGTGTCTAGAAAACAAGGGATCTGCAAGTCTGAAGGTCAGTTGAGAACCAGGGGGAGGGATTTCACAGGCATAACTGACAGCTGGAAAGTAGAGCCACAGCAGTGGATGAGGCCCCCCAGGGAAGACAGTGTGGAGGGGAGAAGGGCAGTGGCTTAAAGCTTCCATCGGAAATGGTATGGAGAAGTTTTTCCTGGCAAATAACAGGAGAAGGGTGCTTCCAAGAGGAAGAACTCTACATGCAACTTCTAATGAGGACGTGTGAGAACATGTATATTATTAGCCAATGTGTATGTCTATTCTTTTCTCCCTTTATTTCTTTGGACCTGTTTTGTTCCATCTCCTACTCTCTCTTTGGGAGCTGTGCCCCAGATCATTCATATGGGGCTCGCCCTACCCAACTTCGCTCCCCTCTAGCTAGTACAGCCGTGGACTCGTGTTTGATGCCCCAGCTGCCTGCCCAGGGGCTGTCATACAACAGCGCCTTCCTTTGGGGCCATTTCCTTCATCAGCCAGTCAGAGCTGACCAGGATTAGACTCCTCATGACCAAAGAGACAGAGGCAGGTCCTTTGCAGGTTCAGGGGGCAGCCGCTCAGTTGCCATGGGGCATCCTCTTGTCTAGATGGCCAGCGAAGTCCACAGCTGGGGGTGGGAGATGTGCCTCTTTTGCACTGGACTCCCTCCTTAGTCCATTTTCCCTGCTTATCGTCCCACCCCAGCTGTTCCCCAGAATAGTCTTTGGCAGTATTTTTGGATTTCCTTGTCAGGCCAGAATGGGAGCTGGTGGAGAGTGGAGGGGCCAGGCCACGGCTCCTGACAGCCACGACTAGCCTCTCCTCCCTGGGCCCCACCATCAGATGTCATTTCTAATGGGGCCCTATTTCCCCCAGGACTGAATCTCCCTAATTTGCCATGTTAGTGTGATGCAAATAAAAGAAGGAAAGGCATTTATTCATTTCTCTTACATTTTACAAAATGTTATTACTTTTCCTTTAAGCTCTCTCCTTGCTTTATATTTTTTTTTTCTTCTCTCTCCCTTAATTTTCTTTCCTTAGCAGAAACCCCTGATCTTTGGGGTTTGTCTGATTACTGGCAAGAGACTATCAGAGGTCTGGACATCTCCTCTTTCCTTTCCACACATTCCCACCCATGTTTTTAAATTAACTTTGAGATACCAGCTTTCTTCAAGTACCCATTTCCACACTTTCCTCTTTGTATTCTTGGAGTAGCCAGGAAAAAGGTCCCTGTTTTCTCGGAGCTACCCAAAGCTCAATGACACCTGAGTCAGTGATGTTATGCAAATTGCTGTTTGTATCAAATGAGACATTTTGAAGGCAAAAGGAAAAAGCTCTGCAATCCATGAATGGCCTGTTTGGGGTGTTCAATGAATGATGGCCAGTGGCCAGCATAGGTGCCTCCCAACCGTGTTTCATTAATTTCAGTCAGCTCAAGGTCTTGGAGAGAAAGATCATTTTCCTACGAGCATGTAAAAGAAGTGCTTTGAGTTGTAAGCACCTAGCAGGCTTTGCCCTTATTTTAGAACAGCACAAATGAGAGATTTTATAACCACTGTGGGCCAATATTTTTGGAGTCAGTTGAAGCTCCAGATGGAGTGGAAAGAGAAGTTTGGGGTATTTTTTCTTCTTCTTCTTCTTTCCTTGAGTTTTGCAGAACAAGTCTCCCTGGACACCCTTGACAAAGTGCTCAGTCTTGTTTAGTTCGAGGGTGCCCAAACTTGCTATACCAGGATCTGAAGGGCTCTTTCTTCAACTAAGATTCTTTCCTATGGATTTCTGGCAGTGGCTGTAGAACTAGGCTCATATGGGAGAAGGACTGAAATCCAGTCCCTTCCACGGGAGTCCACCCTCAAGGAAACTGCTCTCAGGGTCCTTGTCATGAGGTATGAGAAGGAAAATACATGATGGGCCGGGGCATAGCCCAAGTCTGGTTAGATTGAGGGGATGTGGGTATCACAGATTTCTTGGTCTTCTCAGCATTCTGGGAACCTTTTTTCAGGGTAAGGAGGGTAAGAACATCCTACCACCGCCACGTGCAGATTTTGTAACCTTGCACAAATGATGGAATTTCCCCATCCAGGGATTTGCACCTGGCCTTAAGAGGCACCTCCACGGAAGCACACTTTCCTGCCTGCCACGAGTATTGACAGAGATTGTGCCAGAGGGGATAAGCCAAGGTGGTGGCTGGGGGCACAGATAGCAGGGAGAAAAACAAACAATGGCACCAGGAGCTCTTGTCTAGACTTCTGTTCCCATAAGCATGAGTGAGTATGCAGTAAAGAGAAAAGAATGATTGTGCTATTTAGCTTGGAAACAAAACTATCAAGTCTTACCTGAGTTTCCAACTCTAGCAGGACACAGGACTCACCTGCTTCTAAACTCTGCTTCGGGATGCTCAACAAAATGAACTTGTGAATGTCTTGCACTGTCCTGTACAATAATACTCCAGCAGAATTTAGGCAGAACACGCAATCTGGTGGTTTCTTCCTCCTCCCCTTTGCTAATTCAAAATAAAATGTCCATCATTTGCTCTAACACCAGCCTTTAAGAGCTGGAGACAAATGGAGTCTGAATATTCACGCCAACGTGGTACAAATGAGCTGTGAGTTTAGGACGCTGGCTGTTTCACTGACAGGGGGAAAGGGCGGTTGACTAGTTTAATATCCTTGGCTGAAAACACTTTGTTGAAGAGTAATGGAGAAGGCCAACATTAATATTGAGTCCTGTTCTTTAATGACTGAATATGATGCATCGTGGAATGGGGCAACCTTAGTTTGGGAAAAAGTGCGTTTATTATATCTAGAGGATGTGGGGATGAATGCAAACACATGTGAGGCCTGGAGGAAGGAGGTCTTCTAAGAGCATTTTCTCCCCATTCTTCAATGAATTTCTCCCATAAGCATATTATACCATGATTTTGAATCTGATTTCACCACAGAATTACCAAATTTATAAATATAAAGACATTTGTTATAATGAGAGATTCTGGGGACCTCACTGCCTCCCCCAGATTACTGGCTAATGATTTATAAATAAAAGATGCAATTGTAAATGAGGGTTGATGGGGAAACTAGTGACCAACATTAGAACCTTTCTTAAACATATTCACACTCATTCATTCATTTATTCATTCATTTATTATTCACTCACTTATTACAGATACATTGAGCTGGACTTTCTCCATCTCACATGCCATATTAGATCTGGGCTGTATTTGCTATACCAGTATTTTTTCCCATAAAATGGGCTCTTTTTAATTCAATGCAATGGAAAATTTGGTGAATCCAGTGATGTGTTCATTGACGTAAACTGCGATTTCTGATACTCTATTTGTTTTTCGTTGGCCTCATCTTGGCAAAGGGTCATAATATTTTAAATCTCTCTGCCCTCTCATCCGCCTATCATACTTAATTATGTGGTTCATAGGCAAAAGACTGCAATACACTGGCTATATCTGCAAATCTACTTTTCTGCAAATTGCTCTGAAGAGTGATGCATAATTGTACCCTACATTATTTATTACCTAGATTCTGGTTTTCGTATAGAAGGTTTTTTTGAAAAAAATGGGGAGAATATAACTCTCATCTCAAAGTACAGTCATCCTGTGGTATTCATGGGGGATTGGTTCCAGAATCCCTGAGGATACCAAAGTCCATGAATGTTCAAGTCCCTGATATAAAATGGCATAGTATTTGGATATAAGCTACACACATCCTTCTGTATGTTTTTAATCATCTCTAGATTACTTAAAATATGTAATCAATGTAAATGCTATGTAAATAGTTATTATACTGTATTAGTCTTTATTCATATTATTTTTATTTTTCATATTGTTATTTTTTATTGGGGTCTTTTTTGGAATATTTTCTATCCACTTTTTATTGAATCCATGGATGCAGAACCCACCGATGCAGAGAGCCTATTGCAATTGAACTTCAAAGCATAGTAAGGATGCTGTGACATTTTTATGGAACTCTCATAAGACTCGAAGGTGAGATACCAGAAGCTGATCTACCATGAAATTAGCAGAGCTTAAGCCACAGGCCCTCTCCTTGGGACAGGTCATTTAACATTGTATTCTGTTTCTTAAAGAAGGCCTCTCAAATAATCTTCAGGTCCCACAAAACCTGGATGTGCCCCAAGACTTGACACAGATAAATTTAGATGATTTAGCTTCATATCTAAAGCTAATTAAGCAAGCAAAGTGAAGAAATGGTCAAAGTGTCAAATGTGGTAATTTATTTTTTTAAGGCTTTAGGACAAATTCAGCTTATTTTCTAAAGTGAACCCCACTTAAGTGAAATAATAAATCAGTTTGCCAAAGCACAAATGAACATAAACAGAAGATTCATTTTTACTTCATTAATAAACATCAAATATGAACTTAACCTAACATAGAGCAGGCCAAACCCTCCTGCTGACAGGAAACAGCTCCTAGCAAGAGCATTTGGGAGAGGGGCATAAATCTCTCCAGGCAACCACATGATCATTTCATCATCAAGGCCCTTGCCTCAGGTGACTTTGTATTATACATTTACAGGTCTTGTAGATGGAACAGAGTATCGTGATTAAAAACACCCTCTAAGGCTAGGAAATAAATCCCAGCCCTACCGATCACTAGCTGTGTGACCTTGGGCAAATGACTCACCTTCTCTGGGCCTCCATCTTTTTGTCTGTAAAATGGGGACAATAAGGACTGTTACAAGGATTTAAACTGACATTTTTAAAGTGCTTAGAATTGTGTTCAGCATATAGTAAGTGGCATAACTGTTGGCTAAGCAGATAAACTTGTCCATCTACACTGGAAGCTAGTATGGGATCACTTGTGGGTTCACCCCTGCAACTCCTCACAGTATCTGGCCTGGCGGATCAGCCATTAATGAAAAACTGTAGAAATCATGGTCATAAACCGGCAATCCGAGGCCCATGCTGCCTTGCAAACATTCTTCCCTTGCCCAGAATGGTTTTTTTTTTTAAATTTTGAATTCAAATTCTCTTAGGGATGCATGCATTCTCCATCTCCCCCTCAGCCACCACTCCCCAAATATTTACCTCTTTGGTCCTTATAGTTATTTGAGTTTGCGTGGCTGGTATAAATGAATGATCACATAATATGTGAACATTCCTACAGTTAGTAGCAGGTTTCTGGCTCATAGGAAGAGAGATGGGGCCAAGGAAGAAGTTCAACATGAGCCACTTCCCCTCCCCGATGCTCTACCTGCAAACACACGGAAGGGAAATAGAAACTAGAGAAGCTGAGTAAGTACATACTTAGAAGCAAGATCTGCAGATCTGCGCTACCTAATGTCAGAGTTAACCAAGACTACGTCAGTCATGACAAGCTAGGTTATGCTGGGGTCAGAAATAGCCAAAATCTCAATGAGTTAAAAACAAAGGTTCGTGTGTCACTCACGCAAGACAATCATGGGTCTCTGGTTCAGATCACTGTCATCCATATTCAGGGACCCCTGCTGATAATGACTATCTGAAAATATTGCCAACTGTGGTGGAGAGAAAAGAGATTTCCAGAGGGTCTCCGGCAAGTCACCCAGAAGTGACATGATTCTTCTGCTCACAACTCATTAGCCAGAACTAGTCACTTTGTCCCAGCTGACCACAAGGGGCCACAAGGGGCCAAGTATGATAGAATTCTACACTGTACCCAGAAGGAGTAGAACAGGAACATGGGGCAAACAGCATGAATGGCCACGGCTATGGCGTTATGTGGAACTTGGAGTCTCAGGCCAGGATTCTTAAGCTTTTCAACCAGTTCAACTCAGCAAATATTTCCATGCATCTGTAAATGCATAGCAAAGTACTCAACACTGTGAGGGGATATCAAAGGAGATGTAGGCCCTGACATCGAGCAGCTTCAGACTAGGTCAAGAGAAAGAGATGTTATAAAACATTGAGTAACAAAGCCTTATGATATTGATTACCAAGAAGAATGGTGC
Source organism: Indri indri (assembly GCA_004363605.1). NCBI lineage: Eukaryota > Metazoa > Chordata > Mammalia > Primates > Indriidae > Indri > Indri indri. The sequence continues at coordinate 13,563 of RJWJ010017313.1, forward strand.
CAACAATGCAGTAGAAGCTGAAAGAGAGGATGGTTTTTGGATGAAGATAAGACTTGAGATAAACTCCAGAAAAATATACAGAATTTACAGAGGGAGTGGAAGGCACTTCAGGTTATGGAAGGCGGGAAGCAGGGACAAAGGCCCAGAGGCAGAAATGGGGCCACATCATGGCAGGACTGGGGAGTTTGGCCTGGCCATGAGTCGTGTCTGCAAGAGAGGGATCCAGGGACGGACAGAGTGGGGCCCTTTGACGGAGGGTTTTGGGGGGCCACAGATGAACAAGATGATGGCATGTGGAAGGAAGATCATCTTTCCCCAATAACCTCCTCCAAAACTGAGGCACATACACCTCCCAGTCACAGCCCTTACTAGCAATGCTTATTCTCAAAACCAAGAGTCCTGAATGCCCAACAGCTTCCCAGACCTGCGAGGCAGTCCTGAGTGGAGACAGAGCTAAGCCTCGGTTGCTCTTGCTTCCAGTTTAAGGCAAGTTTGATCGCTTCTCCTGCTAAAAAAGAATATCTAAGTTCAAATGAAATAGCCTCTCATTGCTGGGGTCAGTTCAGCCTTTTTGCTGCGTAACATCTGTTTTTGAAATTCGGCTGAGACCCTGACTTAAATCTGTTTAACTTAAAACGCAGCAAGAGAACATCTTGTTTTTATGAATGTCCAGGGGCTGTGTGTCAACAAATAAAAGGTCTGTTTGTGGTATTCAAAGTGGAAAAGCTGATTTTGAGATGTTCTGCCACTGGGATAAATTTATTATGGACTGTTTGTTTCTTGGAATCACGAATCAAAGTTTGAAAAACACAGTGAACCAGCTTAGTTTAAATCAGCAAATTTCTGCTTGATGGTGGGTGAGAAACATCCTCTTACTGTCAGAAGTTCACTGAGCTGGGTGGATCCAGAAATATGTCCTCTTTCATGCCTCCCTCCTTAGCAGGGCGAAGTTAATGTCTTATGTGGATTCCCTGTGTCTGCATGAATTCTGGCAAAGAGAAGCTGATGGATCATTATTTACTTGTTACGTACACGGGACCCGAAGAGGGAAAGAAAGGGGTGAGAATGGTTCACCATCCCTCAAATCAGACGAGTTATTTCCTTTACTTCTCCCCTGCTACTTTAGGAGAGGGAGGTAGAAAGGAGTTTCATTCATCTTCACTCTGGCACAGAGTAGATGTCAGTTTATATTTGATGAATGAATGCAAACTCTGGTCTTACACATTTACATTTCCTTTATGAATGCATGTCTGTGGGTGCATTAATATCGTTCCTGTTTGAAAAAGCCAATACCACCCGTATCTTATTCTAACGCAAAAGAAACCATTAAACCATTCCTGTAGTTCTTTCTCATAGCGCCTTGTTTCCTTTCTTCCTAACCCTTATCCCAATTTGTATTCTGTTTATTGCCTACATCCACCACCAGACTGTGGGCACCCTGAGGGCAGAGTAGTTGCGTTCACAATTTATACGCCACACTAAGCAAGGTGCCTAGTGCATGAATAATACTTCATAAATGTTTACTGAATGTTTTTATTGAAATTCTCATTGTGATGATGGTTGTAGAGTCTCAACCACTCCTGATTGTATCTTCACTTAAACACAGAGAAGATGACAACAGGGCTTATAATGCAGTTGAATATGTAGGGCCTGTGTGTAATGTCATACTCCCATTCATTTGGCCATAGGCTCTACGTCCTGGTGGGATGAATTAGTCTAACCATTTCTATTTTCTCAGTGTAAAGTTGTCAAGCTACATCTGCCATAGCTGGCCAGAATTAATGTCATAGCACATGGCAGTTGTTCAGGATTTTTTTCTCTCAAATGGTTAACTCATTCCTCGTGGGATTCCATCTATGACTTTAGCCTTTATTAGCAAGACAGTCTGGCCCACAAGCACCTGGTAAAGGCAGTACAAGGATATATGGTCAGAAAGATGTTTTGGTACCCAATGGGCCTATGGCTTAATGTCCACATTCATTTGTCCAGTGGTCACTGTTGACCTTTCTGATGGTCAGGCAAAATATGAACACAACAACTTGAGTAGGAACAACGTAGATTTATTTGCTCCTTTTGCTTTGGCTGCCTGTGTAGACAGGGTTGAAATGGGAATGATTTGTGCTTTCCAAAGGATCTCAAGAGAAATGCTCATTCGTTTATAAGAGGTGTAATTCCACAATAGTTTCTTGCTTTGTATACTTGAAAATATTCCCAAAGAAACAAAGTTGGATGCAGAAAAAATACTGGGAGAAAAGAAAAATAATACTCCAAATTCTGAACAATTCTACTTTAATAGGTTGCTCTGTCTGCCAGCTGGCCACAGGGTTGACTACTTGTAATATATACTTTTGGTAGGCCACATGTAGTTCTTGGAACTGTTTATATTAGGCTGCAGAAACTTAATTATTCTAAAATTGGCAGGATTCTCTTTGATTACTTAATACAAAATTGCTTAGTCATCTTTATACATAGTGTAGACAGCTTTTGTTTAAGTGTGAAAAGTGGAAACTGCAAATGTACTCCGAAGAAATTTTAGTTCAGGTAGAAAAACAAGAAGGTATCATTTTTTGCAAGATGCTTAGCAGGTGGTTGCCACATGTTTTAATTTGACAAGTTAGGTAACTGTCGAGTTGAAGTTCTTGATTACAAGTATTTTTCCGTTTTCTTTGTGGATTTCGTCAGAAGTAAAAAGCTGTTTGTTGCTGCTGCTTCTTGGATTGTTTTCGAATCCTACATTTTGCAAAGTACAGGTTTTTCTGCAAGACAGTGAAGAACTCTAAAGTCAGCTATTGGAACAGCTTTCTCGTTCTCAGAAGCAAACAAGGATGTGATTTCAAGCTGGTTGTCACGAAGATCCTCCTTTTGACTCTTTTTTGTTTAAATCCTATCTCATCATCCTTAAATTGCTGCCTTCCAAATGCAGTACAGATCTATAGCACTTCAGCAAGGAACGTGCAGGCAGAATAAGTTTCTCTGCGTATTTTGAAGTCTGAAGTGGCGCCAGAGGTTTCCAGTTTTTCCAGGAATGCCCATGGCAACCTCACACTCTTCCTGTGATCTGGGCTGGGGCTCCTAAGAGAGATGGTGAGAAAAGATAAAAGTCCTGTAGCCAATGGGTAGAGACACCAGGCCTGGGAAGGGTAGGTTCCCAAGCAAACATCCAGAACAGTACCTTATGTTTCTAATTACTGAGTGTGGTTAGAGAGCAAAATCAGGCAACATTTTTTTTAGACTGATGGAAGCATTTAAATCGGCTCTGAATGTCAGTGTTTTCTAATTATGATGGAGGAGTGGCAAGGAATCTCCAAAGGCCATGGAAATTTGAAGTGTTTCTGCTGAACCCTGATTCTCTTCTTATTCATCATATGTTTTCTTTCTTCTTCTTTTTCTTTGAACATCCCAGAACAAACCTATTCCCTCAGTTAAATAGCTAATACTCCTCTTCCTGAAACCAGAATGTCTTTCTAAGACGAAGTTCTTTTCCACTAGAGGAAAACAACCACAACTGCAAACCAAAATATAAACTAGAGCTCCATAGTAAACCACCACAATCCCCAAGGTTACTAAGAGCTCAACTGGAGATGCAGCCTTTGATAATGTCTTAGCCAAGTTCATCTGTTCACCAATTAAGTCCAGTGAGTAAGCAATGCCCTGGAATCCACTCCAATTCAACAAGTGTGAACCTAATGCTAAGTATAAGAAAAATAGTCAAGAAATTTGATGGATCACAATAGTCAGTGATCACCTAAGGGATATTATGATCTCTTAGAGAAGAGACTGCATGTACTTAGTGATTAAAATATAAGCTATGGACTAAGTGCTCCAATGGAAATATAATATGCATACCAGCAAAACTCATGCTATTGAGTAAGTTGTTCAAAGATCCTGTGGTTTTGTACTAATCTTAAGTAGGCACCCACTTTGAGCCATTTCTTACCTGGAAAAAAGTCCAGATAGATCCGAACTAACAAACGGGTAAAACTACTATCTAAGTGACTTATGTACAAAGAAGGAGGAAGCATGGCCAGGCGCGGTGGCTCACACCTGTAATCCTAGCACTCTGGGAGGCCGAGGCAGGTGGATCGCTCAAGATCAGGAGTTCGAGACCAGACTGAGCAAGAGCGAGACCCCCGTCTCTACTAAAAAATAGAAAGAAATGATCTGGACAACTAAAAATATATAGAAAAAATTAGCCGGGCATGGTGGTGCATGCCTGTAGTCCCAGCTACTTGGAAGGCTGAGGCAGAAGGATCGCTTAAGCCCAGGAAGTCTGAGGTTGCTGTGAGGTAGGCTGATGCCACGGCACTCTAGCCCGGGCATGAGTGAGACTCTGTCTCAAAAAAAAAAAAAAAAAAAGGAAGGAGGAAGCAGTCTGAGGACTTTTCAATTTATTATTTAATTTATCTATAAACTTACACGTTTAAATTATTCATCTGTTGTGTCCAAGGGACAAAACAGGTAATGTCTCTTGGTTTGGTTTCAAAGCTTTCCATCCGAGATTATAAACTCCTAGAAGATAGACTCTAACTTGCTTTATTATTCCAGAATACAGTAGATGCACTTGATGATCATGATGTATAGATGTTGAATAATTCCCTAGGGAATAATTAGTCCCTGATTAATAATAGCATGTATTTCGTATACAAAGATACTGCTGTTGATACCTTTGGATTGTTTCTAGCAATATAAGGATTTGCATCCTGTACCTAAACCCTTCTGCTTTGTATTAGCAAGATTGCTTCCTAAGGCTCTGGATACAGGTTTTGATCACCCAGTTGAACAAAGCAATCACTAAAAGCAGCTCCCTGAGTTGCTGATATTCTTGTAGATGAGGAGTCCAGCCAGTCCACAGGGTCACGCACAAGCAAAACTATTATCATGTAAAATATGGTGATCTCTGTAGCACATTTGTAATTGGTAAAGACTCAATGGCCTCTGGTCTTTTGTCCACATAACCACTCTTGGGTTTTTTTACTCAACTCGAAGAGTGAGCTCTCTGCAGGCAGTGTCTAATCATCTTTTGCATTTGCCAAGCATTTCATTCTCTCAGTAGCAAGTGCCCAGTCACAGTGAGATTGCCCCATCCAGAAGACCCTCCACAGGAGAATGGAGGGAACTAAGGAGAGAATCAGAAGAGCATGGCCATGCATTGAGATGCTGACCTGCATGACATCCCACGTTTTATAACATCTTCTGTACAAGATTGTGGAGTCTTTGAAGACAGAGACCATGGCTTGCACACCTTTTGTGCCTCTGAAGTGAATAGCATTACTTCATACAATGCAATCATTTCATATTAAGGGTTGGAAGATATTATAGCAGGGCTGTCCAACAGAATTTTCTGCGATGATAAAGATGTGCTCTCCATGGTCTCATAGGGTGACCACTATACACGTGTGAAATGAGACTAGTGAAGCTAAGGATCTAAATTTTAAATTTCATTTAATTTTAATTAATTTGAATTTAAATTGTCTCATGTGACTGGTGGCTACCATATTGGACAGCACAGCCTTAGAATCTTGAAACATCTCTTTTCACTATAGCCCTTAACAGATAGCCATTTCACCTCTACCTGGCTATCTTCAGTGATAGGGGCTTAGCCTTCTAAGCATCCCTCCTTCATATAGTTGGACAGCTCTGGTGGAGCCAGCCCTCAGCACATCTAAATTACGTGTGATAATTCTATGTATGCCTCTGTTGTTCAGGCGTACATTTACAAAGCACATTTACACGTTTTTTTAGCAAGGCTATGCCAAAGCTAACATGGACACAGGTTGGTGGAGAATTTCCACCTTGGCCTTAGACTTCGCATCTTATGTCACCTGCCCTTCTCTAGGGACCAACCAAGCAGCAGTGGCCTCAGGCCTATTCTGGTTTGGTATTAACCTGTGTCTTTCAGTCTAATTCTCCTTGAGCTTGTCACGGAAAGGTATTTTAGCTCTTGAAAAGGGAACGGAAGAAACCGTGTTCCAAATTTTCACTTCTCTCTACTCTTTTAAGCAACTTTCAAGTTGGTTTAGAGATCATCTAAATACCAGTCCTGGTTTTCAACTGATTTGCTGCATTTAAGGAGCTAATGCCAAAGTTCTCTATGTCTCAGTCCTCTTTCTTTAAATGAGGATGAAACTACTCTTCTTACTTGGGGAAATCAAGTAATGATAACCGTACAATTTCGAAAAATATAAAGTGCTCCAAAGTAAGATGGTATTATTTGTGATAGCACTTCAAGATACAACCTAAAGTCCCTAATCATGTCTTCTTAAGCATTTATGTTAACACATATAAAAACCATCATTTCACAAATCTAAAATACTCAAACTGCCCACTGCTCATAGGTGGAAGAGAGGGGCATAAAGACACTGGCTTTGGTAATGTTAAGTCTGTCAGGTCTTCTGTTTGTAAGGAGAGAAATGTAAACAGAGAAAAAGTAATGATAGAAGACTGAGCAGAGAAGGAGAGGAAAAAACAGATAATAACCTGTTAACCCTCCCTTAGTAGGGCTTAGTGTTATGGATTCCACTGATTAGAGAAAAGAAACAGCTTGAGAAGGCAAAGCCCCTCGGGTTGATTGTGTTAATTCTTATTTCTATGTTGCTGGTCTTGACAAATGTGCTTTAATGATTGCATGTTTTATTTTTTTTTAAGTAGCACAGATTTTTGGAACAAGACAGTGAAGGTTGAGCTAAAATTAAGTCCAAACTGTACATTACAATCCATTTGTTTATTTGGTTTTCGAGTCCCAAATGAACCTTTCAGTTCAGAAAAGAGCAAAGTGGGTTGATAAATTGATTTTTTTTGAGAAAGGACAAAAGTTCATTTTCGACAGTCAGAAAGAAAACACTGCCAGATTTACTGTGTGACTACTGCAAATGTGGGTTTATGTAACTTTTGAGATGCATAGTCTATTACCGAGGTCTTTGATTCACTTTGTAAACACTGATCAGTCAATAAAGCACAGAGACATGAATTGGCTTGAGTAATATTTTCCATACTCAGAACAGTAAAATCTAGAATGCAAGTCCAGTGGCCCAAGCTGGCTATAATTCCTGAGTGCCTACTATGTCCCAATAGTGAAGAGATTTTTTTAAAGACTCTACCTTTCCATAAATGGGCTTCAGAATAAAATATGTGGAAAGTAAAATATCAATGAAAGCATTTAAAGACTAGTTGAAGAGAATATCGATGAGCTGCAGCAAGGTGGTGCATTATCAATTAACAAAAGAAATTATAGCTGTTCAAGGAGGGAGCTATCACTTTTGAGCTAGGGTCCTCAGGAAAGGCATCACAAAGGAAGTCAAATTTGAGCCAGAAATTTATGATTGAATAGAATAAGGATAGTGAGGGGAAGAGGGGAGCTCATTCCGGATGGATGGAATAGAATGGATACAAATGCAAAGGTAGAAAAATCACAAGATACATTTGAGAGATAATAAAATATTTTTCTTATCTAGGATGCCATGATATGATCAGCTTGAAAGGAAGATTAATGGTTTCTAGATCAGAACGTTCAAAGAGAACACACTTAGATATTCGAAACACTTAGAATGGGAAAGGAGGAGACACAGACCTGTCACACTTGATGCGTCCGTCTGTGCTGGACAGGAAAGCAGGTGCAGAACTGCAGTATTATGGGCATAAGATGAAACTTTGGACATCATCTGCTGCAACCACGTCACTCTACAGAGAAGCAACGCTCAGGGATATTTGGTTCTGGTCTCCTAAGTCTGAGTGCAGGTCACTGTTTGCCAAGGCTTTGTGGAGAGGAACAGCTAAAGGATTGAGGAGAGTGTAGATCATTTGCAGAAGAGAGGTAGGGAATCTGCTGGAGGATGTTGCACCCAGAAACCACCCAATACCTCTAGGATGAAGGAATTATTAATATCACCGAATGGCAGTGATAGCCCACCTGACATTAACACAAGTTTTTAGAATAGACACAACACACTCCCTGGCTTTCTCTCACAAAGCCCTGAATCTCAAGAACAAAAACCAGAAATCAGATGATGGTTGTAATCCAAGGTTGAAGATGGGCATGATAAGACTGGTGGAAGTTTAAAGAAGGAAGAAAGTCTGAAATATAAGTTCCATAAAGGCAAAGACCTTTTCTGTCTTGTTCACTGTTGTATCCCAGTGCCTAGAAGAGCATGTGGCACATAATAGATGCTCAGCCAATGTTTATTAAATATGGATTGTATAAATCTTTTTGTGAGGCTTCACTGAAGTAGTTGGGCCATGAAATTTACAGTGGGTGCAAAATCATGGCCAGTCAGAAAGGACCTGTCTAGTAATGGTTATGAGTATTGAAAGACTAGGGTTCCTTGCAGCAGCAGAGAAATAGTGATACTGGGGATGAGGATATAGGGGTTAGAGGAGGATGGAATGTAAAGAGGAAGGTGCAATACAAGAAAAGAAACTCCACAATACCAAAGAAAAGTACACAGTGACGCTGTCAAGCATATAGCCATCCTGAGTTACAAATTTCACAAAGCACTAACAATAAAATAATACTCAATAAATATTCTGAAGGCTGATTGAGATCTTTTGTGACTTGAAAATTCTATAATTTAAACCAAATGGGTTTGAAACTGAAGGCGTGGGTAATTTTTAAGATCGTTTCTTACCTATATTTATATGATCCAATGAATTAAAGTGGAGATCACTGACAATAGTCCTCTCAGAACTTCTCTGGAGCATCTTAATTATTCCCTGAAACAGAAAACAATTCCTAGAGAGAAATGGTGGATCAGTCCAAAAATATTACAGTGGTTAAGAGCATACACTTTGAAATTCTGTAAAATGGGGATTATAATAGCTACCTCACAGGTTTATTATGGAGATAAAGTAAGATAGCATATTTTTAAATGGCCCAGCAGAACTATCGAGACATGCAAAGACACGGAGGGAACTTAAATGCATATTGTTAAATGGGAGAAGCCAGTCTGAAAAGGCTACTACGTACTATATGATTCCAACTAAATGATATTCTGGAAAAGCCCAAGCTATAGAGACATAAAAAGATCAGAAGAGTCTTTTCCAGGTGTTGGGGCTGAGGAGAGAGAAGGGATGAATAGGTAGAGAACAGGGGATTTTTAGGGCAATGAAACTATTTTGTATGATGCTGTTACAGTGAATACATGACATTATGCATTTGGCAAAATGTATACAATTATACAACACAGAAGGACCCCTAATGTAAACTATGAACTTTAGTTAATGATAATGTATCAATATTGGTTTGTCAATTGTAACAAATGCATCACACTACCGCAAGGTGTTAATAGGATGTATTCATTTCTTGGGCTGCCATAACAAAGTACCACAATAGTAATTTATTGGCTTAGAACAATAGTAATTTATTGTTCCACAGTTCTGGAAGCTAAAAGTTCAAAATCAAGGTGTCACACTCCCTCCGAAGATGCTCGGGGAGGGTCCGTCCCCTGCCCCTTTCCCGGCTTCTGGTGGCATCAGGCGTTCCTTGTCCTCCATCTTCTGGCATCTCCCGTGTCCGTCTGTGCCAAATTTCCCCTTCTGATAAGGATACTGTCCTATTGGATTAGGGTCCACCCTAATACCTCATCTTTACATCTGCAAAGACCCTATTTCCAAATAAGGTCACATGAGGTACTAGGGGTGAGGACTCTAATATATATTTTTTGGCCAGGGGTGGAGAGTGGGAAGACACAATTCGACCCAAATGTAGTAGAAAGCGTGGGCAGGGGGTGGGGAGAGGAAGCATAGGAGAACTCTCTACTTTCTCTTCAGCTTTTTTCTGCCCTAAGAAATAAAGCCTATTCATTAAAAATTTAAAAGGCTTAAAAAATGGTCTACCACATAGTACATAGTCAATAAATATTAGTTAATTTTGGAGGAAGCTGCATTAACTTATTCAGTGCCCCTAACACTACAGATTTTATTTTTGATGCATTCCAAGACCAGTATTGGCACTGCCCAGAAAATAAATAGAACTTAGCTTTCTGCACATGGCCTTGTCCCCAATCACTGAGTGCTGGATTAGAGAGCTTCCTGCTCACAAACTTCTCTTGACTGCATTTACACATGTGTGTGAGCATGTGTGAATACACATATACACATCTAAATGTCTTATCTGCCACCAACCCTGACCCAAACAAAAGCAAAAACGAGACTAGTTCTCCTGATAAAGGAGTCACAGAAAATATCCATAATGAGGGTCATATGCCCGGGGTAGGGGGGAATCCAACAACTTTTTGAATATAAAACATAATAGCAGATTTCTTGGTTGAAAGACGCACATTAAACTCAATTTTTTAAAGAAAAAGTATCATAAAATATACTTTAATCCCCAGTATTAGGAGGGAGATGGAGAAGGAACAAAAGAAGTGATCAAGAAAGAGAAAAATAAAAAAAGAGATGGCAGAAGAAATGTCAGTAAATATTCTATCCTTCAAAGGAAGCAGACAAGGAAAGACAGGGAGAAGAAAAGGGAAGAGAAGAAAGTTCTGGAAGCCAGAAAATGATGGTAAAATACAGACACACCTTATGTCACATTGTGCCGATCACCTGGGCCATGGGCTTTGTGGCTTAGTTACCAAAAGGAAGGGCAGTATGTTCAGTGACTTGAAATCTGTAATACTAACTTATTCCCTGATTACTGCAGACCTATTTTAAGAAAATCCAGTATACGAGAATCCATACTGAAAAGACAGATGTATCAGTAGGTAATGATTGACCTGCCTTTGTAAAGGTTTTTGTCCCCCACTTTACAAAAGGAGTCACATCAGAGTCCTGTCAATAGCATGACCGCAATCCCCTGAGCACAAAAAAAAAGATTTTCATAAAAATTGTCAAGAACCCATCTGTCACATACATCTGTACATACCTCTTTCATGCTACTCTGCCTGTTTGTGACACTTGATAGCTTTACAATTTATGGAATCTCCCTGCCTTGACATTTCATTCCTTCATTGGTTGGGAGTTTGTTTCCTAACCAATGTTGCTAGAAGGAATTCAGCACCGACTGGGGGTAGGGGAGGAAATGAGGGATTACTGGCTGGGGACATGGAAGCTGCTGCTCCCAAAAGAGGGAGAGAAAAAAAAGCATTTACAATTCTAGCCCGACACGCCTCCCCTTACAAAAGAACAGTGCCAGAGAAACTCAGAAAAGCTGTGTGATATAAGGGTGTGAGGATGAAGGAAGACCTCCAGGTCCATCCTGTGTTGAGACCAACCAAAAGCCATTTTCACGAACACACACACCTTCTCTCCCCCACACAAGACACGCACGCACACACACACACACACACACACCCCAACCGAGAGTCATAACACACGGTACACAGATGTGTTGTTGCACTCTCCTGTCCCTCAGCTACACCCGCCCCCGTATGCACAAAGCACACCCCAGAAAGGCGTGCTCCGTAGATGCAGGAAGTAGCACACTCACACTCACACTCTCCTCTGCCCCCTCGGTGCCCCCATATGGATACGCAGCAGCATTCAAATGATCGGTAGTTTTTCTACCGTTGGTGAAGAAAAAAAGTGCCCAAGTAAGTAATAAAAGGTGAGGAGTAGGAGGAGGGACTAGATGGAAGAAAAAGAATTTGCGTGGGTCGAGAGACAGTGAGAATGGTCAGCCGCCAAGTGACCACACCACGTTAGTCAGTTTCACTTCCCTTTGAACATTCCAAGATACTGCCCGGCTCTGCAAACCATGTGTGTCTTGGGCCTGCTTGGAGATATTTATTTCACTGCTCATTAGCACCTCCACCAGAGATACAGGCCGAGAACCCCTGTTGCGTGCTGACAGGCAGCCAGAATGACTCCTTAGCTTTGATGAGGTCGGAGCAAGAACCAGAGGATTAGAGGATGCTCTCTAAGCTCCTTGGATATGAAGAGTGAAATTGTCTGCTTACAGACAGACCTCTTTCTTCCATCTGTGTTTACTGTTGCTATAGTTATTCAAGAGGGGGTTTATATGCAATGAAAGAACATAGAAAAGAGTCTACTCTCTCACTGCACCTAGCATTCAGGCACCCAAGTCTGAACCCTCCTGTTCACGGGCTGTGCTCACACACCCCCGCCCTGTGGTCGGAACAGGAGCCCAGCCCTGGAAGAAAGACCCTCAGATGGCCTCTTAGGGGGACCCTCAAGTCACTTTTTTCATGCTGATAATTATGGAGATATTAGGCTGGAAAATGTAGACAAATTTCTTTGTGGTTGATGAAATAATAAGAGAAAAAACTGGTTGTTTCCTTCGGAACTAGCAAAGCCTTGGAAAATACTCTTGCTAAGAGTAAGATAGAAAAACTGATCAAAAATTTTAAACCCTAAATAAATACCAAAATTTGAATTTCTAAAGATTTATAAGCAGTATTAATAATACCCTAGAGGATAAGAAAGGGGGAAAAAATTCAGACATTGTATACTTTTGTTTTTGTTGGCTGAGGTTTTGTTTTTGTTTTTGTGGGTTTGTTTAAGAGGAAAAAAACCCTTGAAAATAAAAGAATTTGACAATTTATTTAAGAAAGTTTCTGAACTTGGCTTTGAAAATCTAAGTTTTGCTTTTTGCTCCTTCAGACAAAGATGCCATCGGGTGGGATGGCTTTAGGTTTTGTACAGCTCCTTATTTTCTTACGCACGGCAAATGGCTCGTCTCATGTGCACAGAAAGGGCTGGAAAATATTTTTGTGATCCGAGTGCAGCAGAGTCTAGGATTCCAGAGGAAGTGGAGGCCTCCCGTTCCGCACAGGAAACAATCTTCAAGCAGGCCTTAAATGCCAGATTCCAAGCCGAGTTTAACTAACCACTGACAGCTCTGTAAACAAAGCAAGGACAAAAAGAGCCAGCTTCCCCTTTTCTGGTAGTCATTTTGGGTTTGGGGGCTGCAGGGGAATTCTGGAATACTTGACTCCATGGCACAGAAACGCAGGGGAAGCCGGCTCCTCATTTGAAGAGCTAGAAGGGGAAGAGCTTTCCGGAATTAAAACCATCACAGAGGAGGTAGGAAAGAGTAAAATGGTTGGATTACATCTGTAGAAAGAGCTGGGATTTTTGATCTCGGAAAACAGCTTGATTACAACTTAACTGCTTTTTAAAATGTTGCTTCATTATGTTTATTTATGATGTTATTGTTGCAGTCTTTATTAAAATTCTGATGCTTCTTTTAGAATATGCACATTGTATGCCTGGATACTGTATTATTTTATTTCTCTTTTACTTCTTTCTTAGTTCCTACATATTCCTTTCCTTGCCACTTTCCTTTTTTGTTTACCATTCTTCTGTTTTTCTCCTCTTTCTTTGTTCAGCTTTTCCTAATTTTTGTCTAGGGTTCAGCAAGTTACAAAGAACAAAATCATTCAGTAGAGTTGCAAGCCTTCAAAACCTCTGTGTCTCCTGAGATCTTCTTTTTTATTTCAATGTAATCCTGGGATCTTACTTATTTGTCTCTAATCATTTCATGAATGAGTCTGAATTTAACTCAGCTCAGGAGTCAGAAACTGATCACTGCCTGCCTTACCAACTTTCTAACATATTTTTCTTGTAAAGAAAAATAAAGGAGGTGAAAAAAATGGGGGGAAGGGGAAGAGAAGTAATTCATGGGAGCTAATACTCTGAGTCATCTGTGATATCGACTCTACCTTCTCCCCTTCAGATCCAGACGTTATCTGGTCTTCCCAAACCTGAAACTACACCATGGATGATTTTGAACGTCGCAGAGAACTTAGGAGGCAAAAGAGAGAGGAGATGCGACTCGAAGCAGAAAGGTAAGGATCCGGGTTGAAAAATACTTGCCATTATTAACAATGTTGGTTTCAGGCTGCAAAGACCATCCCTCCGAATTGCCAAATGTGGTCATATTGCACCCTTACCTGCTTGAGAAAGTAGTTATGGAAAATTTTTCAGTGAAGACTCTAAATTCTGTTACAAAAGGAAAACAAACAAATAAGCATCACGAAAAGTATTTAAGAAGAGCCAAATAGTTTTACATTTAATCAAGACCTTCCATGTGGGAATTTTAAAATGACAAAGGTGATGTGTGAATAAACGTTTAAAAGGCACATATAATATTGAAATGACAGAAAAATGCCAAATATTAAATATTGGAACCATTTAGAAAATGACAGTATTCAATCTAAAGAAAAGTAAAGGCAAAAAGCCACAAAGAAATCTCATGACAAATGTTTATTCTTATTAGAAAAGCATCCAAATCCAGTGATCTGTATAGTACAGGTTAATAGTCTTGGACCATTACTGCAGGACTCTGGGTGCAGTGGGAAGACATTATGTTGTGTGAGGTGTCTGTAGTGGTGACTTTGAGGGCAGGTTGGGGAGATAAAGAAAGCATTGGGGTATGGAACTGACAGCATAAATGCATATTTTAAAATGTTTAGACCTCAGAGCAAAGGACAGTGGCATTTAATGTGGCTTAAATCTATTGAGAAAGCAGAGTAGGCAGTCACAGGGAGAAAAATGTTAAAACAATGATCTTAAAATCAAATCAATTTTGCCTGCCAGTATTCCCAATACGCAGATGAAAAGATGGTGGTGATGTGATCCCTTAGCAATCCTGCAGTAGAAAACTGGAAATATACACCTATAACAGAGAGTACCGTTCCTATGTTCAACTTATTTGTGTGGAGAATGCAAAAGAAGATGGCCAGAGTTGGCTGCCATTCACAGAATGCCTAAGCACATACACATGGCGCTATGAATGGTACCCACATTCTGTGGGTTCAAATCCTAGCTCTGTTCCCCACATGAGCTGTGTGGCCGTGAGCGAGTGACTTCCCTCTAAGCTGTAGTTGCATTATTTACAAAATAGGCTTAATATACACATAGCTTGTGTGGTTGTTGTAAAGATTGGCAAACTTCGTAAATAGCCTAGCCTGTACCTGGCACATAGTGGGTTTTTCACAAATGATAGCTATTATGATTGTCGACCATTATCACCTGCTAAACAAGTAAGAAACAACATAGCAATATAGCCAGAGCTAAATGTTAATGCCAAGAGAAGGAAAGGCAGTCATCCCCTGCGATGAAACTGGTCAGAAAAAGTTTCTTGGAAGTGGTAAGCCACAGAGGAAGTAGTGATGCTGATGGAGAGGAAAAGGGAGGCTGTCTAGGTGAGGGAATGGTGGTGCCAGCAAAATCTCA
Organism: Indri indri; assembly: GCA_004363605.1. NCBI lineage: Eukaryota > Metazoa > Chordata > Mammalia > Primates > Indriidae > Indri > Indri indri. The sequence continues at coordinate 28,695 of RJWJ010017313.1, forward strand.
GAGGCAGAAATAAGAATCCTGGCACAAGAAACCTGCTGAGTGCTTAGGAAAAACAGGTTGAACTTGCACATCTTGGTTGTTTCTGCTTCACATAAAAGGAATAGACAGAGGCTTAACAAAGGAGTTGTGTGTGATGAAAGTGTGTTGCAGAAAGTCATCTGCAGTGGACTAGAACACGGGGACATCGGCCCGGGTAGAGTCAGTATTGAGTATACAGTGATGAGGGCCTGAATCAGGGCGGTGAATATGGACATGAAGAAAGACCAACTATGAGAATCTTTATAGAGGGAGAACTAGCAAACCTTTCAGGAGAAGGAAAAACTCAAAGATAATTCCAAAGAATCTAAGTCTTAGGAGTTGAAAGGAAGGTCTCTGCATTGTCCCAGATGAGAAATCTGGGAAGGATTTCATTCTTTGGCAGTCAGAGAGAACACCCAGAGTCTCTCTAGCCCCAGCTCTGTTAGGCCAGCCCTTGTACTCTGGCCTGAGCTGGTCTCTGGTCCTGCTGTACTTTGGTTTCCTTGCATGCTGTGAGGTACTTCCAGGCAGAAACCATGTCTGCTTATTTGTTACCATTATTTTTCCCATCCCCAGTACAGACACTTAAACCTGGTTGGTGCTTAATAAATATTTGTTGGATCAAGATATTCTGTAGGCCATCAGGAGAACCTGAGTCCAGATGACACAGCATTGGACAGAATAAGAGGTGTCTTCCTTTAATGAGATTTGTCTTCCTTTAATGTCAGACTTAAAAGGAATGTACACAGTAAAGCTTAGTTAGGTACCTTTAATAACCTAAAATAAATTTGCACAAATTTATCCTAACCTTGTTTAACTTACGTTTTTGTCTGTATTATTTCTCTTGGAATATTATATTCCATCTGCTTTCTTTTCCTTGTTTTCCGTTCTTTCTTTTCCCTCCTTTCTCTTTCTCTCCTTCTTTCTCTTTCTTTCTTTCATCTTAAGAGAGAGAAGTACTTAAGTATTTCCTTATATTTGTACTAAGTTTATCTTTTCACATTTCAAGGTGAACCTTCTAATCCTGTTACTCTGAGATTTGGTAAATCCTTGTTCACCCTTCAGGACTTTGTAAAATCTGATCATTTATGGGAATAGTGAAAGTCAGGATTTATGGTCCAGCCAACTTTAATGGGAAAGCACAGGGTGTGTACAGGAAACAGATGGCCAGAACCAGAAATCAAGGGCCGTCTAAAACGGTGGTTTGGCTCTGAAGACAAAGAACACACGAGACCCTGGGCAAGTCCCTTCCTTTAGCTCTAGACTTTGCCTTCCTCCTCTAAAATAGGACTGGGTGTTTCCTCTGGGGCATTGGTAGTCATTTTTAATTTCCTTTTGGCTTTGGTATTGTCTGATTTTTTCACAAAGATCATATATACATATTTTTAAAACTAAATAAACATTAAGGCAATTTTCCATTTTGGAAAAAAAATAGTAATTCTATGGCCCTATGCAATATAGCTGGGGCTAGACTGGAAATGAACTAACTTTCCTTTGGATTTAGGGAACTAAAAGAAAGAATTCATCCTGGATCTTGAGTGGTAGTGGAGCTAATTAGCCAAAATAGAGTGGCCCCAGGGCTCAGAGCTGCAGATTCATTCATTCACTCTTCAACACTTTTTTACTGGGCGTCTTTTCTGCCACCAGCTCTATTTTGGGCACTGAGGATAGACCAACAGAATGACAGGATTGGAAAGAGTGAGCTTAATGCTTTTTAACATATATAAAACCAAGTAATAATCAAGAAACGACACTTTTATGTCCTCAAACATAATATGTACCCTGATATTAATTCATACTTATTAAAGATGACTCATGACCTCTGTACACCAAACCCCTGCAGACAGCGTGGGGGAAGGGGCACCACAGAAAAGAGAAAGTCCATTGACTTTCCATACCCACAAAGACTTTCCAAATAGAAATGCCCTGTTATTTTAATTAATTGAGTTTGATTAGCAGGTACAGTTCTACTTTGCAATGATAAATAATTTAAAACTTGTACTTTCACCAGATGTTATGTTAACCACACATTAAAATAAACAAGATTTTTACACATTTTATTCCTCAGAAGTAGATCTTTTCAAAGACTACTTAAAAAGCTAATTGCAGGCTTCGTGCCATGCTGGCTTTCGTGGGCTTGGGCCTGGCATTTACTCGCCACATCATAGCTGCCCTGAGACGCTGTCATCCACATACCTCATTCTGAGAGTTTTAGTCTAGTCCATTCCAAATAACCTAGACTGCAAGCCTAGCTAATCAAAAGCATCCTTTCCCCCTTTGTCTTGCCCCTTCTCCGGTGCAACTTTTATGCTAGTCACCTTTTCTTGTCCTTCACTTTGCTTTCCCACGCCAAGATCTTGAGGTGAGGTCTTTAGATTTGGCAAAAAGGAGGTCCTTCATAAGGCCATTAAGAAAATATGTTTTGAAAACCTACAAAATACAAGATAGTCTCCTGAACCATAGAGATCACTGGTCAACAATAGAGATAGTGCCCCTGCAATCATGAAGCTCATATCCTAGGTGGGTTAGTAATTTCAGAGCAATCTTGATCAAAAGAAGAAGAAAAAAAATTCAGTAGGCAGTATGGAATATGCAGGTAAAAATCCTTAATGTGTTGCTTCTAAGAAGACGACACTATTAAACTTTATTTTTGAATCGATTACCTGTTTGAGCAAATAAATTCAAATTTAGTTTTGCTGTTCACCATTTTCCACCAATCCCGTGGGAATAAAAAACTAATAGGTATATTCTACTTCCCTTTCTGTTTCTCTCTTATTCCAATCCCTCTCATTCTGCCTTTGTCTCTCTATCCTCAGTGCACCTTCATGTATTTTCCCCTGGTCCACGTGCATCTTCATCAGCACGTGATTTGTTTGTTTCCACATCTCTTCCCATGTGCACCCTTAATCTGTATACTTTGGATTATTTATGCATGTACTATTGTATCGTTACGAAATACTACTTTTGGCAGGGAAAGGGAAGACATTTTTAAAGAGGAAGAGAGAAATTCAGCTAGTCATTTTATGTGCTTCTAGTAAAGATGGACTGACCACAGCACCTGCATAGGTATGTCTGAATGGAACATATATGTCCTACATAAATGAAGAAACACCAACAGGCATAATGATGGGAGACAACATAGCTTAGCAGTTAAGGGCACAGACTTTATGTTGGGCAGCTATGGTATCAAATCTCAGGTCTGCCGTTTATTAACCATGTGATGTTACAAATTATTCGATCTTTCAAAACTTCTATTTTCTCCTCTGTAAAATGGAGGAATTAAAAGTATCCACCTCCTGGGTTTTTGTTGGGATATAAAGAGACAATATATGAGAGTATTAATACAGTGCTAGTCATCTAATCAACATTCAGTAAACTCATTGTTAATTATTTTTATTATCTAATTAATTTTATTATCTCTACAACACACAAAGAAAAAATAAAAAATACAAAGTGGTTTCTTTTTTGGGGGGAGGGGTGGTATGTCTTAGAAGATACAAGAACCCTAGGCAAGAAGAGCAGGAATTTGTCATTGAGTGAAGAGCTTTGAGTGTGTGTGATGGGAAGCAAGTTCTGAGGAAGGATTGTGTTGTCTCAGCGAGAAGAGTTCACACCAATGTAAGTTGAGCTATTTTTAAAAAGTTGGCCAAAAGGATTTTCAGCTATGGTGCGTTTTCTGAGAAACCAGCAGTCATGCTTTTATCCATGAGGAAATCTCTAGTAGACACACTTTGCCTGATGTTGGGCTTGGTTTCACAACAACAGCTCTCTCATTTGCAAGATGTGAACTCATTGCATTCCCAGCATAAGCTTTCCACACCCAACGTGAGCTCTTCTTTCTGATCGGAAGAAAGGCCCCTCTTGTAGAGTGGTGTTTTCAGATCCAGAGGCTCGTAGACATAAATAAAGGAAGTGAAAACACTTGCTGTTGTCATCGTCCATACATTTTTATGGGCCTCTGAAATATCCTGATGATTAGACATTTGAAAGTCAATATTTTTCCTATGCCAGAAAAACAAGCAATTTTTAAAAATCCATTGTATCTATGAAGTCCCCTCCCAGAACTGTATTAGTGACATTTTTTATATGATTTAATAGCACGGCCAATAAATGATTGTGCAACACACAAATACACACACACCAAAAAAAATTTATTCAAAATCCTTATCACCATAACCTTAACATTTTTAAATAAAAATCTTTTAAAATGCAATTTTTTTTGCTATTTTATAATCAAACATTATTTTTTATTAGGAAGTTAAAATACAATATTTTTTTGAAACTGTCTAAATTATTAAAGTAGCTTATTAAAGCTACCCTCAGTCCTCTCAGAAATTTGATCATTTCAGGGGCAAAAAAAAAAAAATTAGAGTTTGTTATCTAATTTTTTTTACCTTTAAAGTAAAAGATTTTTCAAGTGATTGGTTTAAAGAGATTTTAAAATATTTCAGTAAGACTTATGTA
>RJWJ010017314.1:0-33134 GCA_004363605.1 Indri indri
TAATTCTTTAAACATTTCTTGGAAAATGCTCATTTAATGGTAATGAATATTCATGTGCATAAACATATTTATCATGAAGTACACTTACTTTTTCATTTAAAGCCAGATGTCAGATTAAAGGATAACTGGCTATTATTTTTGTGGTATTAACTTTGCAGACGCAAAGTTTGCCACCAGTTTGTTGATCTAGACATTCAAAGTTGATTAATTTCACACTGTTCAAAATTACAAAATTAGAATCTGAATTTTAATAAAAACTTCACATAACTTCTATGCGCATAAAGTTTGAGGGGTACTGAGGTACACTATACTGTAATTTCTTCATCTATAAAAATGAGAATAAACTACTTACCTCATAGGTTTGTTGTGAGGATTAAATGTGCTAATGAAGGTAAAATATTGTGTCAAAACACTACATTTCAGGTTACATTGTAACCTGAAAAATAAGAGTAATCAGTAAACATACAGAAGATACCTTGGCGATCACAGCACCTGGACAAATGATCCAATAGGTCCTTCCTGACCAAATCCTCAAGCCTGATACTTTAAACTTTCACTGTAGGGATACATGTGGCAGGTGATTGCAGTTACCTGTGTTAATCAACCATAGCACTATCTTCTCAAATAATTCTGGAGGCAACCTGAACTATATTATCAAAAACAAAGAAGCAAAATTTTTTATATGTTTTATGCCTCTAATAAAAACCATATTCTTGTATTTCTACAGTTTTTACTTAGTCATTCAAATTATAGTACAAATGTGGATTCGTTTTTCTATAGTAAGCATATGCAAATTCACTGATTACATACAGCCATTTCCCAGATGTCAAAACACTACATTTACTTCTGCAGGAAACTACTTTTACAGCATTGATTATTAGTAGTTTCACATTCCAAAGGTGGTCTTTGTTCTGACACTCTTCTTACATTTTTTTATTTCTATTATTGTTGCTTTGATTAATTCACTGCACAGAAACTTTCTAATTATGTAATAGGTATTGCCAGTGTTTCTGTGTCTTGCAAATTCATGCTTAGTCCTATCACTTTCCCCCTTATATCAACATGTTAGCTTTAGTTTAATATTCATTTCTTTATAAGCATTGATTACATGTGGAAAAAATTCAATAAAATGCATAGAATTGATTATATCTATAGCAGAATAAGTGATTTGTACTTTATTTACAGCATAATTAATTTGGCAACTCCATGTTGCAGGGTAACCTTAAATAAAAGAAAATTTAGTCAAAATTATGTTTTATATTATAATAAACGAATATTTGATAAATTTTTTATTCTCTACATTTTGACTACCTTCCTAAAGTTTAGCTGATATTTGATTAGTAATACTAAGATGTAAAAAAAAGAAAGAAAAAAAGAAAAAAGAACCTGTAATGGGGGAATCAAAACATCTTTATAACATATTCAAGCTAAAGAAGAAGTGAGGTGCTTACAACCATACTGTTTATGAAACTGGGTAGCTAAATTCATGTTGCAAAATTTAATAATCGTTTCTATCAGTAGGTGCTATCAGTAGGTATACAGAGAATATTGATCCCTAAAATTGTATATTATAGTTATCTTAAATAGCAGACCTTGCATTTGCAGAACCCTGTGCTGTGTAAAGTACATTATTTAATTTTTTTTCAAAATAATCCTGCAATGTGCATGTCATATTCCCATTTTACAGATCCATTACCTGCAAAATTTGTACTAGGTCTAGAAGGGGTGATCAATATAGTCAGCATTTCAATTCAGCACATAATGGTGCAGAGACCAAATGCTCACACACACTAACCCAGAAAGCCTCTCCACCATTGTACCTTCTTATCACTGTTTGTTTACAGCGTATGAATCATTAACCATGTGAATTACTTTACAGTGTGGAGAAAAAAAGTAGTGCAATCCAATTAAGATGCAACCTATTGTAAAAATTTTATTTGCAAGTGGACTTTCATATTTGGCTGATTGATTCATTTTTATATGTTTACTCTTCAGTAGAAAACTCAGATTTCACTCGGTCACAATCTAACACTGCCTTCACTCTTTAATGATTCTTAAAAATTTGCAATGTAGGGCAGAGTTGCCTTAAAGGATATAAAAACATGATGATATTGGAACAACGTGATTCTAGTTCTGTGTTTTTCACTAACTGCCTGTGTGAAGTATACCAAGTTATTCTGACTTTCTGGGTGTCATTTCTAAAATCTAAGATTGAATAATTAAATGATCTCTCAAGTTCTTTGTCATTTTGAACATTCTGTTATTTTAAAATTCTCAGTTTTCACTTGTTCATGTTTTCTGGTATAGAAATCTGATTCTTTAAATATATCAGGTAGGTAGCTTAATTTTTTCTACACTGTAGATTTAAATGCTATATTTGAATATCATTTTAATTTATAATTTTCAAGACATTTCCCTCAGTACTTCTTTCAGGTGATTCTTGAACTACATTTTTTATAACTGAACCTACACACATGCGTGCACATACACACACATAAACACATTCATGTAGAGTAGAAAATTAGTTTACTGCATGGTAATATATAAACTATATATTAAAAAACTCAAAATTTTGAAAAAGAAATAATTTAAATCTGGTCATTTAGTGGTCAAAAACATACTGCTTTTAAAAGCTCTATTAAATTATATACAACAAGGATTATGAGCAAACGGAAGGAGAAATTATGAGTAAAAGGAAGGTTAAAATTCTGATTCCAGATGAAATGTTTTCTAAATTAGCTAAATGAGAGTGCTTTCCATGAGTTGTGAATAAATTCAGTCTTCCTCATTGGAATTTGATAATTATCAATTCTTTTTACAAAAACTGTTCTCAAATGATTTACAAACATTTCTAATATCAGAGGGGTCACTCAAATTCAGATATCACACAACCAATAGCAGAACTAAGTGGTATATATATTGAACTACTTTTAGAGTCTTTGAAACAAAATTAATTTTCTGATGAAAATCAAATTACTTATCACTATATAAATGGATCCTACTAACACTGAATAATGTGAATGAAGACACTTTTAGTATATACTTGTGAACTACATAATATTATACCAATTATATAAATTTTGAGAAATGTTATTTGATACTATGGCATAGATGTTCAGTTTATATTGGCTGGTTATGTGTGAGAGCGTATGTAATTTACACACATATATATATACACACAGATATATGTATACACATATGCTGGTCATACTTATAATTTTAGAACTATAATTTGTAAAGTCATAGATGTTTAAGAGTTGTGCTAACATAAAGATAATATTCAAATACACTCTAACAATTTTGAAAAGTAATGTAAGCAAATTATAGTATGCCACAATTTGTCACATTGCTTTAGTACTGAATAGGTATATAGACATGCTGTTTCCATAGTAACAGCATAGGTTTAAGGAACCAAATAAAGGATTATTATTATTTTTTTTTTGCTAATGTTGATACTAATCCACCCTCATCTACATATACATTAAAAGTTTTTTACTTTGTAAATACATTATTTACTACATATCATTATCAATAATAAAAAATAAGGTGTAACTATTTTCCTCTAAGATTGATCTAAGTATAAGCAAAGTCTAAAAACTTTGAATAGGTTAAAAGTATGATTTTCTATTGATTATTTGTTGTTTATATTATGGATTGATTTTCATGAATTATTGTGATAATAGACAAGATAGATGTAGTGATATTTATATTTTTGTAATACTTTATATGTAAATTAATCCTTATTATGGAGAGAATAGAACTACATCTCTCAATTTCAAGTCCAAATTTCAACTTCAAATATGTGTATATACATAAATATACAGACATCTACAAATATGTATAATATTATGGTGATCTGAAGATTGAATAGAAATTAAGAGGCAATAATGTTTCTAAATATTGCCAATTGTCTCCCGGGGAACAAATCAGCCCCTGTTGAAAACAACTGGTCTAATGATTTAAAAATATTCTTCATTGACCAAATATGTATTAAATATGTTCAGGAATAGTATTAAATATTTAATAATTTGACCTATTTAAAATATATATACATCTTTAATGAATTTTTGTCGACTCTTCCAAACATTCAAATCTTGGGTCTTTAAAATATTTTAAAATATTGGGTAAATCAGCAAATTCCTTTCCTAAAAAATAAGTCACTTTATTATAGTAGTTAAAAATTACACACTGTACATACAAGCAATTGTAAAAGGTCTTAAGATTTCATGCTATTTACAAGCTGATGAATTAGTTTGTCACAATTTTATGGTAACGTGAGACATCTAAGTCAAAGATGAAAAGTTTATTGTCCAAAAAAAAAATAGCAATAGCTCAAGTGTTAGCTTTATTTGTGTCATTTCCTTGGTCCCCAATAACTGAAACAATGGAGATACTTGAGACATTTGAAAATCAATGAAGAGTTTTTTGTGGATGAAGTTAAATGAGCTAGGGAAAGTATGGAAGGCAATGAGTGGTCAGGGAGCTAATATGGAATTAATAATATATTGTACAATTATATATTAATATAATATACATTACAAGATGACAGAACTGAGATGAAATTTGCTGGCCATATCAAGAAACAAAAACTGACTATCTCACCATTAAAGTATGTTAAATTTCACGTTAAATATATGTTATATAATTTCATATAATATTACATGTATATTTATTATATAGTTGGTTTGCTTTGGGTATTCAGAATTTTGAGATCTGCTAGTTACTTTTATATTAATATCTTATATACACCCACTCCCACGTTGTATAAGATCCTTTTAGATTGTCTAAATGGGCATTAATAGATTTATATATTAGTATGTTCTTTCACTCATTCTTTTTCTGAATATCTGATTTTAAATTATTTTTTACTCCAAGTTAATATCTACAAAGCAGTCCGTTCTTCTTTTTATTTATACTAGCCCGTATCTATCTGTTTTTCTTTTTTTATTTACACATACAGGAGACGATGGCATTTGCATGCTGTTCTACCATTCTCCTCCCTATCACTCATTTCTAGATTTTTGAATACATTAAATGCTCATGTAAAGAACATACAATAAAATTTCTTCAAATCTTTCTTATTTGTGTACAGCTTATTCTAAGGAGTGGGAAAAATGAATGTTCCTTGAGATCTTGCATTTTTTTTTCTGTTCCATTTATTCTTTTTTTTTTTTTTTAAAGAACACCTTGACTTTTTTTTTCTTTTCTCTCTCTCTCTTTTTTTTTATTTCAGGGTATTATGAGGGTACAAACATTTTGGTTACATTTTATGTCTTTGCCTCATCCAAGCGAAGGTTAGAGGCATGCCCTTCCCCTCTACAATGCTCACCATGTCCTTTAGTTGTGAGTTTACTTCCCATCCCCCTAATCCCTGGAGAATACTACTGCCATGTGAGCACCGTAGTGTTAATAGGTTAGTACCAATTTGATGGCAAGTACAAGTGGAGCCCATTCTTCCAATTTTGTGATACCTCACTTTGGATAATGGGTTCAAGTTCAATCCAGGAAAATATAAGAGGTGCTATATCACTGTCATTTCTTATAATTGAGTAATATTCCATTGTATACATATACCAAATTTTAAAAATCCACTCAAAAATTGCCAGGCACTTGGGTTGTTTCCACATCCTTGCAATAGTGAATTGTGCTGCCATAAACATTCGGGTGCAGATGTCTCTGTTATAGCATATCTTTTGCTCTTTTGGGTAGATGCCTAATAGTGCTATTGCTGGATTGAATGGGATTTCTATTTTTAGCTCTTTGAGGTATCTCCAAATTCTTTTCCACAGAGGTTGAACTAATTTGCAGTCCCACCAACAGTGTTAGAGTGTTCCTGTCTCTCCACACCCTCACCAGCATTTGTTGCTTTGGGATTTTTTGATAGAGGCCACTCTCACTGCGGTTAGGTGATATCTCATTGCGGATTTTATTTGGATTGCATTTTTCTAATGATTAGAGATGTTGAGCATTATTTTTATATGTTTGCTGGCTATTATTCTGTCTTCTTTTGAAAAGTTTCTGTTCATTTCCTTTGCCCATTTATTGATGGGGTTGTTTGATGTTTTCTTGTTGATTTTTTTAAGTTCTAGATAGATTCTTGTTATCAGCCCTTTATTGGATGTGTAGAAAGCAAATATTTTCTCCCATTCTGTAGGCTATTTGCTCTAATGATAGTTTCCTTGGCTGTGCAAAAGCTTTTTAATTTGATCAGATGCCATTTATTTATTTTTGTTGCTGCAGTGATTGCTCTGGGGGTCTTCTTCAATAATTCCTTGCCTAGGCCGATGTCTGAAAGGGTCTTTACAACATATTCTTTTAGTATTCTTAAGGTTTCATGCCTTAGGTTTAAGTCTGCTATCCATCTTGAATTGATTTTTGTGAAAGGTGAGAGGTGAGGATCCAGTTTCATTCTTCTGCATGTAGCTATCCAGTTTTCCCAGCACCATTTATTGAAGACAGATTCTTTTCCCCAGTGTATATTTTTGTCTGCTTTGTCAAAGATTAGATTACCATATGAAGATGGTTTCATCTCTGGATTCTCAGTCTTGTTTCAGAGCTCTATCTCTCTGTTCTTGTGCCAGTACCATGCTTTTTAGTTATTATAGCCTTGAAGTACAGCTTGAAGTCTGGTAGACTGATACTTCCCAGTTTGATCTTTTTACTTAAGAATGCTTTGGCTATAAGAGATCTTTTCTGATTGCATACAAAGCATAGAATTATTTTTTCTAGATCTGTAAAGAATGATGATGGGACTTTGATAGGGATTGCATTAATTCTGTAGATCACTTTAGGTAGTATGGACATTTTAACTATATTAATTCTACCAATCCATGAGCAAGGTCGATTTTTCCATCTGTTTACATCTTCTACAATTTCTTTTCTTAGTGTTTTGCAGTTCTCCCCGTATAAGTCTCTCACATCTTTCGTTAAATATAGTCCTAGATATTCAATTTTCTTTGAGGCTATTGTAAAAGGTATTGCGTTTTTGATTTGAATTTCGGCTTGACTGTTATTGGTGTGTATGAATGCCTCTGATTTGTGTGTATTGATTTTGTATCCTGAGACTTTACTGAATTCATTTATCAATTCTAGGAGTCTCTTGGATGAATCCTTGGGGTTTTCTAGATATAATATCGTATCATCAGCAAAGAGCAAGAGTTTGATCTCATCTGCCCCCATTTGGACGCCCTTAATACCCCTCTCTTGTCTAATTGCTGATGCGAGGATTTCAAGCACTGTGTTGAATAGGAGTGGAGATAGTGGGCAACCTTGTCTGGTTCTGGTTCTAAGTGGGAATGGTTTCAATTTTTCCCCATTCAGTATGATATTGGCCATGGGTTTGTCATAAACGGACTTGATAATTTTAAGGAATAAGCCATCTATGCCTATTTTGTTGAGAGTTTTTATCATAAAGGCGCGTTGGACTTTGTCAGATGCTTTTTCTCCATCTATTGAAAGAATCATATGGTCTTTGTTCTTGCTTTTATTTATGAAGCAAATTGCATTTATAAATTTGTGTATGTCGAACCAGCCTTGCATCCCTGGAATAAAGCCCACCTGGTCATGGTGAATTATTTTTTTGATGTGCTGCTGAATTCTATTTGCTAAAATTTTTTTGAGGATTTTTGCATCTCTATTCATGAGGGATATTGGTATGTCGTTTTCTTTTTTTGTTGTGTCCTTTCCTGGATTTGGTATCAAGGTGATATTGGCTTCGTAGAATGAGTTAGGAAGGATACCATCTTTCTCAATGTTGTGGAATACTCAAGGACCTGGAAAAGGAAGAGCCAACCAATTCCAATCCTAGTAGAAGAAAAGAAATAACTAAGATCAAAGCAGAACTAAATGAAATTGAGAACAAGAGAATTATATGGAAGATCAACAAAACCAAAAGCAGTTTTTTTGAAAAGATAAACAAAATTGACAGCCCTCTTGCTAGATTGACAAGAATTCAAAGGGAAAGGACTCTAATAAACTTAATTAGAAATGAAAAAGGAGAGATTCCAACAGACACCACGGAAATATAAAATATTATTTTTGATTACTACAAAAACCTATATGCCCAAAAAATACATAATGAGGAGGAAATGGACAAATTCCTGGAAACACACAACCTCTCTAAGTTCACCCAGGAGGTAACAGAATATCTGAATAGACCAATCTCAAGCTCAGAAATTGGAGCAGCAATTAAAAACCTCCCAAAATGTAAAAGTCCTGGACAAGATGGCTACACTTCAGAGTTTTCGCAAACATTCCAAGAAGAATTCATACCTACACTGTTTTATTTATTCTTGAGAGACACTATTGCTTGATAGAAAATACTAAATATCCTAAAAATGTCATTCCCTTCTGTTTTGGAATAAAATTTAGCTTTAAAGAATTATGAGCCCAATTTAATTTTCTTTCCTTTATAAGTCACTTAGTCTTATGTAATTGTCCCAAATAATTTTTTCCTTATCTTCAAAGTCTAATAATTTTCCTCTGATATGTCTGTTAGAACATTTTGGATTTTGCTTCACTATATAATGTATGTACTTTCCAGTATGTATATTCGAGTCTCCTTTTATTTTAGGACATTCTCTGAATTTATATTTTTAAGTAATGTTTCCCTTCTATTGATATAATCTTTTGGAAATCCTAATTACATTTTTAATTTATCTCTTTGCCTATAACTTCCTCTAGGAATTGTTTGACTCATTCTTTGTTTTTATATTATTACTTTAACTCATTATCATTTGTTTTTCATTTCCATTACTGTGATTTCTAATATACATATTCACTCCAGTGTACCTTTGTGTTTAGTCTTCTTTTCTGACATGATTCTTTTCTATTTTATTTATAAGTAGTTTCAGCTCTTGTGTAATATGAGTCCAACAATCTCATTCTAAATGTTTAATGCATACTTATTCTGTTCATATGAAGCACTTTATCATTTTTTTAATCTATTATAGCTCATTTTAAATTATTGTTGTTTGTATCTTCCTCAATATCACATTAGTCTACTATGGGTGTTTTTAAATCAAATTTTGGACTCTTAATTTGTTAGTTTTCATCTTTTTGTCACAAAATATATGCAGGTGAATAAGTAATAATTTTCACTTGTTTTCCATGCTTAAGCTGGATTTTCCTGGATTATTAGGAAGAAGTCTGCACACATAGTTCAGTGATAGAGTAGATTAGCTTTTCCAATATAATGTCCAAAGTCCTCATTTTGTGTTTTTAACATGAGATATTGAAAAAATAGTCACTTGGTATAGTCCCATCTCTGCCTTTCACAGATAAGCCAACTCAAAGTTACTTTTTACCTCTTTATAAATATTTCCTTCAAGTTGGTTCTCTTATTAATGAAAAATGTACTTTGCTGCTAAACTACTTTCTGAATTCTGTCTCCTCTAAACCTCTCTTCCTGAATATTTGAACTTTCTCTATATCTGAGATTTCCAGTATTTGTATCCAGAATTTGTGCTCCAGGCAGAGTTTTGGAACAAACTTCTGTCAATTGGAAGGGAAGTAGTTCTTTTTGTACTTTTCATTCATTTGACGCTTGAATTTTGAGTTTTGTAGTTTTCTCCCATTTGCTCACATAGTTGCTACTCAGCTGAGTGTTCCCCTGTTAGGGTGTGTAGAATGTGTTGGCAGTATCTTCATCCTGAGACTTGTTGGGTCCTTTTGTATTATACTTTTGCTCTATCACTTCTGAAAAGCTGTGAGTCCAGGCCACACACACCTGGGTTCAGAGATTGGTGGGGATTCCTTGTTACCTCATATTGTCAAAGATGCATGAACATGTTTTTTTCCTTTCACTCTACAATTCTGTTGGGTATATTTAAAAAATAATGCTGTACCATATCCTTGATAGTGGGAGTCTTTGTCTTTAATGGTGTTATAATACATGGAATTGTATAAGGTAGATAAGTCAGTAAACATAGGTAAGAGGGCCTGAGAAACTGTTTACGTAGGGATTGAAAAGCAGAAAAGACAAGAGTAGAAGAAACTAGTGTAATAAAAAGAGATGTTGGCATTTTGGAAGCTAAATTTTAAAATGTTTCAACAAGAAGAAAATGAGATTAATGGGTTAACTATGACAAGAATTAAAATAAAATGTGATTTGTTTTATTAATATGTTAATATAGTCCAATATCTCCATAAAAGTTTTTATATCTGTGAATGCAAATAAATTTCTGATAGATGGTGTCAGTTTGGTCAATATTGCAGATACTCCACTCAAGGTATAATATTTTCTTAAAGATTGATCTCTAATTTGAGACTTTGTCTTAAATATTATAAATGCAAACAATGTTTGTGGATTTCCCAGCTCATGAGGATTTCTAGAATCCACACTAGGATAAAATGTGCTCAATAAATTAGGACCCACAACAGAATATACGTTTTCATAATCACATTGTTTGTGTTTGCAGTATTGCACCTGTTATTGATTTATTGCTTTTCAGCTCCAAATTCACCCTGCTCTGGGAAAATGGTACTTGACCCTTTAAAGATTTTTATCCTGTGCCAGCTGGAGGGAAACTTTGTCAGGAAAAAGGATGAAGAGATATAACAGGAAGAAAGAGTTTTTCTTCTCAGCTCAAGTCTGCTCACACATAGCAACAGCACCCACAAGAACTTGCAGCCTCTTCAGTGCCTATTCTTATGGGAGACAGGGTCAGCAGCACTAAGCAGCCAACAGCTTCTCCTAGCACTCTGCCCCCTCCGCCGGTAATTTGGAAGCAGAGTTTCTCCAGCTCCTTTAGTGCTTGCAGCTTCTCCAATTCCCAGCTCCTGTATGCACAGCTGTGAGCACTCAACTGCCAGCTGCTTCCTCAGCACCTTCCCCCACCACAGCAGTTTCATAGCAGAGTCCCTCTGACCCCTGCATCACACCTGGCTTTCCCAGTGCCCTGCTCCATCATTGTATGACAACCAGCAGTCCCAGCGGAAAACAGCTTTCCCTGGCACCTCAGAGGGTAGATTTCTGGCCATTCCCACCTTAGTTAGGAGACCACTCGTACTTCTCCACCATTCAGTGAGCTATGGCTTTGGCTACTTCAACAAGGTCTGGATGTCAGCCTGGTGGAGGCAGGGGTCTTGCTTGGGCATTTTGTCCGAACGCTAGGGTTAGTGATTGATCCTTTTATATTTACAGTTGTGTTTACTTCCTATTAGCCAACCACTCCTTACTCTAATCCTGTTATAATTAATAATTATTTGTATTATGTTATATTAAACTTCCATGTTCAAATTACTGTGTGGTTTGTCTATTCTGATAAGACATTAACTAACATAAGTATTGTTACCTCCCCAATGGAGGGGTTTGTTTGCTTGGCAGAAATCAAATCAATGTATACAGCCAAGTTGGTTATAACAAGGGGGTTTTTATTCCTTGGCACAAGTAAGGCACACACTGGGGACAGTTCCCAAAGCAGTGTGTCCTCAAACAAGAGGGTCGGGATGGTTTTATAAGCATATGGTAATGAGGTGTGATCTAATTGGATCTTGCAATGAGATGATGCCAAAAAGCATGATCTGACTCTATCCTGCCATGGGGTAATGCCAGGGCGGGTTCTGATTGGATTCTGGATCCTGCCTTGTGGTGTCCACTTCATAATTCATTTTGCCATTCCTCTGTCCAAACACTTAGGTTCTGCCATGGTTGCACACTTGGTTCATATGAGCATGCTTGGGTTACATGACCTTCAACCTGGGGGACCATGGCAACTGAAAAACAATTCACAACTTTGTTACATATAAGTTGAAGCAGATTGGGCTGGTGTAGTTACAGTAGGAATGTAAGGAATGCAAAACACATAGTCCACAGTTCCATTTATTGATCTTATACCATAATTTTAAATTTGACTCTCTCTTAATATTCTTTATTATCATTGTAAGTCTCATCATCACCATATTTTGTATTGAATAATTAATATGAACCTGGCACTATTTAATACACATTTCAAGTTAGTTATATATGTACCCCATCAGTTAATTTTTGCAAAAAGTATGAGAAACATAACATTATTTTCTCCATTTTTAATAGATGTGTTAACTGATATTAGACAGGTGGAGTATCTTGTCCAAGATTATGCAGTTTGCTTAAGTGGCAAAGCTGAGATTCAGACACAGTAGATCTGGCTACAGAATCTATGTTACCAACACTGCACTATATTGATGTGAAGTTTTCTCACATCCAAAATTTGCATACATCTCTACATAAGAATGTGTCTGTATTACCTGTATTAATAACATGGGAAACATGATCTAATCATCTCTTTGTAGTAAACCTGTCTTGGATTACTTCTACACTAGGAAGAAGAACAGTGAAACTTTAGCACATTGTCATATAATTTTTAGTTATCATTGAGTTAATTATAAGCACAGGTCATATCTAAATCTGAATGACAGACATTTAACCAGACACATTAAGCAAATTGACAAGGGTAATAAGCTATCCTGTTTCCATGATGTTTAATTGAATTTCCATCCAGAATTAATGCTTAAATTCATTTTTTCTTGTAAATATGTGTTTATTTTCATTATTGTCAAAAATAACTGGAAAAATACAGCATACCCAAATTTCATAAGTCACATAATCGGCTCATTGAATAGCCAATATTATGTCCTGGACTCTTCCTTTCTGATACCACTTATTAGTATCTAATTTTTATATAATTACATATATGTTGTCTGCTTTACCTTATAGAATGTAAGCTACTTGTGGCTAAGAGTTATGTCTATCTCATTCATCTTTAAAGATTAGCATAGATCATGCTTGTGTTGAAAGAATGGATGTATAACAGAAAATAAAATAATTATCTCAAGTTTTGTTTCTCTAGTATTTTGAAACCTTGATTTTTTTTTTCATTATTTGAGAAGGTGGGAGAAATCAGTTTTACATGTATAAATCATTTAGACCACACAGCTTTTTGTCTTTCCTCTGCATACCAGCACCATTCTCTTAAAACAAGTTTTTATAATTTTACTATTAAGTCAGTGCCCATATTTAATGGCTTCTGAACACAGTGTGTTCTCAGCATGGTTGTTGATGAATTCTCTCATCTACAGTTTCTAACTCTGAACAACGGAGTATAATGAAGTAACACAATGCATTGCATTTTCTAGGTGTCAGTGCTTGGAATTATGTGTTCCTTCTAATGATGCTATGTTGAGGAAATGGAATTTGAAGCACCATTCTGAGCCTGTAAATATGGCATGTTGCATAATGAAAAAGAAAAAGTGGATGTTGTTCAGAAATATACTGGTGGAACCTTTCTGCAGAATTGTAACGAAGAATACTGAGGGTGAGCTAGTGGATATTTTAAGCCCTTTTCTCATCTCTTTCATTTGTTTCTTCTGCAGTTCTGTTTTAATTAAAAGAGTAAATTGAAACAGCCTGAATCTTTTAGCACCGATGTTCTCAAGGGATGTTACACAGCCAATTGGGTTAACAATCAGGCATCTGAAACATAATTTTCAGCCAACTAGTCAATGACTAGCTCTCTAGTTTTGGATAAATCTCATAATCCCTTTGTAACAGTTTCAAAACTGGCAAAATATAATGGCAACTTTGTCAGCTTATAGCTCCACTTGCTACAAATAAACTCTCTTTAAAACAACTCTCATGATTAAGGGCTATTGGATTCATTGCAAATCCAACCCTTCAAAGGAAAAAAAATTGACAAGTTTTGATGATTCACCTCATATTATGATGCAAGGAACTTATTTAAGTGCTAAAACAAATATTTAATCAAAGAATAATGGACATGCAATGTCCAACTTGAGTGCAAAACTTATATGTATACATAGAAAATAGATTAACAAATTTGGCAGACTGTCATACTGGTATTTTTCACCTTAATTTACTGATTTCTATGTAGGCAGTTTACGAGATTTCTAATTTCAGATAAGAATGTGGCTTAGAACACCAGATTGTATTTTGATTTAGACCACTATGGCCTTCATAAAATTGAGTTACAGACAATTTTTTCTTTAATGCATTCAAGGGTCCAAAACAAAGCAAAAAATAACGATTTTAAAATAAACATTATCAATAAACTAAAGCAATGAAAATCTGTTACAACAAAAGATTCCCCCAATTTTCTGTGCTGGTGAAGCTGCATGTGCAATGCCCAGTCAGAATTTATATTTTAAAAATGATCTACACTTATTTGCTCCTATTTGTTTAATACATTGATGCAATACTTTCCATTGAGTAAACCTGCACTATCATCTCTAACTAGGTTCTCTTATATTGTAGAATTAACACTCTGAAGAACTGCTATTAAACCAGAGCTGGTTTTATTTCTGTTCCTTTATCTCCTTTCTAAATACTTAAAATATATTATTTTATATGCTCTCTTATTTCTGTTTTCTTATCTAAATTTCCCCTTTTTTTTTTTTTTTTTTTTTTTTTTTTTTTTTTTTTTGCTTGTTGGTTTGTTTTAATGAACGATAAACATTTATCTCAACCAGCAGACCGAGATATATTTAACAATCTAGAATTTCTACAGGGCCAAAAAAATCTATAGAAACAAAGAATATTATGCATTATAAACAAGAAAGAAAAAAGTTTAGAATTGAGAAAACAAAAAGGAAAGAAAGAAAGTATAAGGTGGAGGAAGTAATTGTGGGGGGAAAAAGAAGATAAATATAAAAAAAGGAGACCATGGTCTTTGTAATGGACTGAATATTTGTATTACCCGAAAATTCAAAAATTCATATGTTGAAGCCCTAATCCCCAATGTGACAGTATTTGGAGGTGAGATGTTTAATAGGTAACTAGGTTTAAATGAGGTCACAAAGATGGAGCCCCCAAGATGAAACTGGTTTCCCTATAAAGGGAGACCAGAGCTCTCTCTCTCCCTGGTATACGAGGACACAGTGAGAAAGTGGCTGTCTGTAGGACAGAATATGTCCCTCATCAAAAATGGAGTTAGCCTGTACATTGATCCTGGACTTTCTAGCTTCAAGAACTGTGAGAAATAAAGGCCTATTGTTTACACCACACCATCTACGGTATTATGTTACAGTATTTAGAGCTGACTATGATAATCACTATCAAAAGGGATTTGAATTCATATTTTTAAATACTTTGAGTTGTTTAAGTGACATTTAGTCTGGACAGAGTATCCTAATCTAGAGACCTTCTCCCAGGGATACAATATACTTGTAAGTAAGCGAGTGGTTAAGGGACAGGTGAAGAATTGATGCTTCTGTTGTAAGTCACGGGTTTCACCAGACTGGGAGATATCTTTCCTGTCTTGTGTAAACTTGTATCTCCATATGGTTTGACAACATGGACTCCAGGCTCTTACCACACAAACAAGTCAAGACTACTGCATATGCTAATTCTGTATATGCCACCATTTGGGAGACTGTTCACATTCATCATGGGCTCATTTGGGCTTATCCTTCAGATCTTATTAGACACCATACTATGAAGCAAATTTTCTCTGACCCCCAAATTTAAGGAAAACATTCCACTTTTGTGATTCCTTAAACCATTGTGTTTCCATTTAGTATTATGTACCACAATATATTGTTGGTGTCTATTTGTTTTTTCCTCTCATTCAGTTCTAAGATGATTAAATTATCTTGTAGCATTAAGGCTACAAAAGAATGGCAGTAATAATACATGTTTTACAATATATAAATTCTCTATATGCCAAGCACAGTTCTTTACACAAATTACAGTACTAAATGCTTTACACTAATTTAGTCCTCACAATGACCTTTGAAGTTGGGTGATACTATCCTCTTTTAATCATTAGAGAAAGGGAGGAAAATAAAAATTAAAGAACTTGCCCAGGACAGTTAGTAATAAAACCAGATTCATATCCAGAACAATTAGTACCAAAGACTTTGATCTTAATCATTGTACTATTTTGTATCATTATTTTAGCCCCAAATTATAGCACCAGTGCCTGGCATGTAATAGGCTCTCAATAGATATTACTAATAATTAATTGCTCTACTATTTGCAAGTACAAAACTATATGGAAAATAAATCTAGTATATTCAGGTACTAGATTTTATTTTCAAAATCCTTATACTGATTCTACTTGCTATATTAGCATTTTTCATCACCAATTAACAATATGACTTTCCCTCGCATATATGTTTAAGAGGTTTCTCTTCCATTCATCTTACTATTAATAACTGTCTAAATTAGAGTGCAAAGAAAAGAACATCAAAACAGCATCTTGTATAAAAGAATTATCTGTACAATTGTGTCCATGGTAATATCCCCCTGAAAGAAAAGCAAAACTACAATATGTTTAAAGTTCATTCATCCATCTATTCATAAATTAATCAATTCAAAACTATTAATTGAATTCCTACTAAAACCAGACACCATGTTAGACCTTGGAAAATATAATAGTGAGTTAAAAAGCATATTCTTTCTCTCATGAATATTAGTGACACAAATAAGGATAAGTAAAATTAGAAGACAGGCATGCAATTCCAGACCCTGATGATACTCTGAAGGAAAAATACACAGAACTAATGGAGAATATATTAATAGCAGGGAGCCTACCATAGGCTGTGAGACCAGGGAAGGTCATGAGTCAGCAAAAAGCAAGAGTACCTATACAGAGTCTGGCAATGAACTTGGAGAAAAGCCTGGAATCATAGCATCAAGAGCCTTATAGCTAGAGTTAATTTTCATTCTAAGAAAAACAGAAGAGAATTAACGAATTTTGAGTCAGGGAATGATATGATGAAATTTGCGTTTCAAAGGGACCATTCTTGCTCCAGTATAGAGAATTGATATTAGAGTTTTCAGCAAGCAGATAAAGCTATAAAGCATCTATTTCCATTTCTAGCAGAGAGATTATGTAAATGCTAAATTTATTGAACTTTTAATGACACTTTATAGGCATATCAAAATATATGAATCTATTTAATCCTCAAAATATTCTTATTAATTATCCCATTTTTATAGGTGCGGAAATTGAAGCAAGAGGTTATGTAACTTGCTCAAGGCCAACTTAGGCACCATGCAATGGTATCTCTTTCAAAGCATCTTGGGTCAGTGTCTTGACAGTAAAAATAGAAAAAAGAAATTAACTTCAGAGATATTTAGGAGGTAAAATGCACCATATTTCCTTAGCAATAGATTGATTTGGGGAAGGTGTAGCTGGGGGGACCGTGGGAAAGAAGTGTAAAGATGACTTCCAGGTTTCTCATTTATGACCTTAAGTATGGAAGTTCTTGCTTACTGAGATGGGGAAGAAGAACTACTCTTTCAGAGAAGATAAAACGTCAGCTTTGGACATGCTGTCTTTAGATGATTTTGATATGTTTCTGGTGGCACACCATGTATATGAGAATTGAGCACAAAGTTCTGTATGTCAGAGGTGAGATCTGTGACAAAAGAAGACTTAAATACTTGGAGTCCTAAGCAGTGTCAGCAGTTGTTGAGAAGGGCAGCCAATGGCAGAGGTGTGACTCTCTGGAAGACAAGAATACCACAAAAATGGAATTAGGCCTAAGTTTTAAGAGCTCTGGGATTTAAAAGTAGAACTGTGTGTTCTCCAAGAATCCCAAGAAGAAGTGGCTATAGTTGTAGAAAAATCTCAGGTAATTATGCATGAAGTGTGTTTCAAATTAGAGGAATTAATCAAGTATACAGAATGATGATATAAAGTCACATTATATAATAAATAAAATACATCTTTAAATTTCAAGTAGCAGAAATATGCTGACTTTAATGAGAGCGCTTTCACTGCAGTGATAGACACAGGGCAGGGTAAGTTGGGAACTTGGTGTCTTGTGAGGAAGTGAAAACAATATGGGGAATATTTAGAGCATTGAAAGAATGCTCAGAATAGTAGTAAGAAGGGGAATGGATTTGAAGGCACATGTTTGATTTTTCTTTTTAAATGTAAGAAAGACTTGATGCATTTAAATTCTAAACCTGAAAGATCAAGAAGCCAAGGTAAAACTGAAGACAAAAGAGTGAGATGGGAGAGTCAATAATGTAGGGTTCATTAAGGGGCCTAAGAAAAGATGATCCCATGCTTGTGAGGAAGGACACTACCTCAATTGTAATGTAAATAATAACCATGCCTATGCTTAAAATATAAAGTGAATCAAAGAAAATTTTACTTTGGTCATTACAATTATATTCTGTTTCTAAATATAAGCAAACTTCATAGCTTAACTAAGTTTACTTGTTAAACAAATACTAAAGAGAGCTCTATGCTTATAGAATTCTCTTCTGAATGGTGTAGAACACTAGTTTGTAGAGATCTATGAGGAGGCCAGTGCTTCATGGACAAGAATAAGAAGTTGTGGTGTGAGTTCAGATGCTCTACAGCATATATCTAACCTGTTCATGTGACATTTTAAGGTCAAATTCAAATCCCGTTGATTCCCAGAATAAGTAAGCCAACTACCTGGAAATCGGCGCTTTTAAGCAATCATATTTCTTGTCCCAAATAAACTGGCAGCCATTTCCAATCATATGCAAGATATACGGACCTTGAAAATTTCTTGCACTGGACCTTGGCAAAGAAAATGGGGGTGTGCCTAGTGTTATGCCTACTTTTTCCAATGTTTTTGTTTGTTTATTTGTTTACTATTTGCTTATTTGTTTATTTATTGGTCTGTAACACCTACATGTACTATCTTCTCTTCTTTAAATTAAGGACCTGGAAAAGAGTAGTCTTGATTGATCTATGAAGTAAGCTAGGAAGGATGTACATAAATGAATCCTTTAATTCATGTTGCTTAAAATCCATTTGGCAATAATGTAGCCAAGGAAGAGTGGTACAAATTTGTTCAATGGATTTGCTAAAATGATAAGCCACATATTTTCACCGGCTAAAGGCAGATAGGAAGAGGGGGGAGGTTCTAAGTATCACATGTACACCCACATAAAACAGGAACTCAAAGGGTTTTTATGTGACAAACAAAATAAACAATGGTAACAACACAACCAAAAAAGATTTCTTTACAATTTTATAAATATTGTTGGAATCCAATGATGACACTGCAACTAAGTCAATAAAATGTGTTTTAAAGCTACATCTATAACTTAAATTTATTATTTTAACTGAAAATATAGAAATGATCTTTTTCACCAAGATTTTTATGAGCAAAGAAGTCCTCTAAATATGGATTACAAAATAACTGTTCTCTGGCCACATTTTTGTAGAAAACATGTGTACAATGCATCTTCTATTTTAATACTCTTTATTTTTTTAGAGATGACCAAGAAATTAAAGGCATCTATGAAAGTACTTGAATATAGAATTCTTATATTTTTACTTTATTTTTTCCTTCAATACCAGCATGTTATGATAATTTGAAAGATTTTTGAAACTTTCCTAAATATTACAACAATGATTTTATAGAAACATATTCTTTTACTTTTCTAAATCATGATTTATCTAGTATTCAATAATATGATTTTTAAAGTATTTGATGAAACAGCTATCACTATCACAAATAAAACTAACACTCACAGATTTGAGAGCAGAAATTCACAAAATTCACATCTCAGTTAATGGGATTAAAAGAGAATGTGAAGTAGCTCACAAGATGTAGGTCTTTGTGTTTCACGAATATGACTCAGTATGTTTAAACAAGGAACAGGAGTGCCTTAATCCAGTAAGTCAGTTATGTGGAAATTTATTCTGCACATTAGCAAACAAGTTCATTAATAATAAATACTATGCAAAGGTGGTAAAGGTATGTTGATTAAGACAGGGAAGAGTTATGAATACTTATTAACAGCCAAACTTCTCATGAATATTTTAGTAAAGAATGTAATGTGCATTTTAATTATAGCAAAATAATTAAAACATGCTAAAATCCATTACTAATAAGAAAAGAAAGTACATTCAATGATGTAAGTATTAAAAAGTACTTATGATTTCTCCTGGCATCAAAGAAACTAACACATTCACCCACTATTTTAAAATAATATCTAAATTTAACTAACAATATGTAGGGATTTTTCAGTGTTTTTCAAAGTGTTATGAACCATTCCATTTAGGAAATAATATAAAAAATAAAAGTGAAGAAGAAAGAAAGTTACATATGCATTATAATGTGATCCAGACAAGGAGTAGATTTGGTTTTTAAAGGATTTATCATATTAAACAAAAATGAATGGTTTTTGACAGAATTGCTAAATACATACACTGACATATCTTGAAGTTATTAAAATGTTGACTATAATAGTAGAAGTAAGATTATGCAAAATTTATTCAAATTAGTTGGGATGTGAACACTGTCATGATGACTGACTGGAAAATGGCATAATGTTTAATGATAAATGGCAATGTGTCAACGTGTCAAATTTACGAGAAGGCCTCCAGCTGAGTGCCATAGAATCTGTAATATTTTCACATGTATTGAACATTTCCCTGTGATATAAAAGAGAATAAACAGAAAAATAATTACAAATAACTGTCAAACTTTTAACTTTGTGGTTTTATTACTGTGACATATTATACAACTAAAATTCATAAACCATTTGAATGTACTGAGGTTTACATCATTTAATATATAAATTTTCTTTTTTGTTTCACTTTTCTTAGATATTTATATGTATCAGCAAAATTCTCTGCTTATTTCAATTTTCATTAAAATATACCCGTGGAATATTATATTGACGTTCACAACTCACATTTTTACCCTTAAATAAGAACTTTGATTTAAAAGAATCGGAATTTATTTTTTACTTTTTATTTTTTGTTCATTTTGTGTTAGTGGTCAGGAGAAGAAACATCACAGTGAAAAGATGTTCTTATAAACCTACAGTTATGTTTATAAAATTTACTATAGTCAAATATCTATGAAGTAGTTACTATACTTAAAATATGTCACTATTTCAAAAGATATTCTACAAGAAAAAAATACATATATCCTCAAGTTCTCCATTAGCAATGAATTCTTAAGGAATAAAATCATGCCCTCTTTTGTTCTTCCTGATATTTTTTTTCTATATTTTTCTTTAAAAATGTTACTGGAGATAGGTATATTGCATAGGGTTTTTTTTTGTTTGTTTGTTTGTTTGTTTGTTTGTTTTGGTTTTTTGAGACAGAGTCTCACTCTCTTGCCCGGCTAGAGTGAGTGCCATGACGTTAGCCTAGCTCACAGCAACCTCAAACTCCTGGGCTCAAGTGATCCTACTGCCTCAGCCTCCTGAGTAGCTGGGACTACAGGCATGCGCCACCGTGCCCGGCTAATTTTTTCTATATATTTTTAGTTGTCCAGATAATTTCTTTCCATTTTTTTTTTTCTTTTTTAGTAGAGATGGGGTCTCACTCTTTCTTGCTCAGGCTGGTCTCCAACTCCCGAGATCAAACAATACGCCCGCCTCTGCCTCCCAGAGTGCTAGGATTACAAGCATGAGCCACCATGCCCCACCCTGCATAG
The DNA here is from genome assembly GCA_004363605.1 of Indri indri. Classification (NCBI taxonomy): domain Eukaryota; kingdom Metazoa; phylum Chordata; class Mammalia; order Primates; family Indriidae; genus Indri; species Indri indri. Next base: position 21,388 of record RJWJ010017314.1, read on the forward strand.
GGTTTTTTTTTTTAAAAAAGGGAGTTTTGATTTCTTCTATGTCTCTTTCAAACTCTTACTCTCATTTTTGGTTTTCTATTTCATGATTTCTGCCCTTATTTTTATTATTTCCTTCCTTGTAATTAGCTTAGATTTATTTTTGCCCTGTTATTGAATTCTTCTGTAGAATATATTATGTATTTATTTTTAATATGGTATTTATAAAAATAAATTGAAGACATCAATACTTCTAATTATTCTCTAGTTTTATGCAACCTGCTTTGATACATAGTGTTTTTATAATTCGGTTCCAAATATTTTGTAATTTTCAGTGTGATTTATTTTCTATGCTTGAATGATAGTTTCATTTAAAAATAAAAATCTCAGGAGGGGAAATGGGGAAAGATGGGCTAATGGAAACTTCCAGTGATTGTTCCTCTGCACAAACACTAAATTCAACAACTATAAACACAAGCAAGCACCTTCAGAGGAACCAAAAATCAGGCGAGTGATCATACTATCTGTTTATATTATTAAATCAAAGAAAGAGGCACTGAAGAGAACAAAAAAGATAGTCTTCTACTGCCTATGCCATCCCTTCCCCATCCCTCAGCAGTGCCACCCTAGCTCCGCAAGTGGAGAGAGAATCTGGGTGCCTAGGAGAGGGAGAGGGAAGCAATTGTGGGACTTTGCATTAAAACTCAGGCAGTCATGATGCGTGGGGAACACAGCACAGGGCAGAATACTATCAGCGTCCACAGAGGGAGCATTTAAACCAGCCTGAACAGAGAAAAATCCTCCACCCCAATACCTGAGTTCTGGTATGGGCTGACAAAAAGCAGCGTGGGGCCTGGACTAATTTCATAAGGCAGTCAGGACATTAAACCTGCAGCCCTTAGGTATTTCCTGCAGCTGTGCTGGCTCAGGCCCAGTGGGCTTGGGGTGCATATGATCCAGTGAGGCACTGGCGGTGGCAGCTAAGCCAGTGCCTGTGTCACTGCCTCTCAGCTCAGCCACAGTAAAATAAAGAACAAATGGACTCCTGGAATACCTGAATCCAGGCCTTAGTTCCTGGATGGCATTTCTGGACTCTCCCTGGGTCAGAAGGAAACATGCTATACTGAAGGAAAGGACACAGTACTGGCAGGATTCACTACTACCTGCTAACTAAAGAACCCTTGGGCTTTGAAAAACATCAGAGGCCGCCAGGAAGGAGTCACCATGAATTGGAATGAGACTGTGCTGACTTTTGGTGTGACCTAGAACTGATGGCCAGAGGGAGTTCCCTTGTCACTCCTCCCACATTCCAAGCAGCCCAGCAAAGAGAGTGAAGGAAGAGAGTGAGAGACTATGCCTGGTAATCCAGGGAATTCTCTAATATCTTACCCAAGTCTACCAAGTAAGTACCACTATGAGTCTGCAAGTGCCACAGCATTACTGGAATTGGAGTGTTCCCAGTGCTGATATAGCTTCAGTGACAAAAGGCTTAGATCACAACACTCAATTCCCTTTGAATATCTGGAAAGCCTTTTCAAGAAGGACAGGTTTAAACAAGTCCAGACTGTGAAGATTGAAATAAATACCTATCTCTTCAATGCCCAGACATCGACGAATATACAAAAGCACTAAGAATACCTCAAAAAAAAAAAATGACCTCATGAAACAAAGTAAATAAGGTACCAGTGACCAATGCCAGAATGATGGAAATATGTGACCTTTCAGATGAATAATTCAAAATATCTGTCATGAAGGAGCTCAGTGAACCTCAAGACAACACACAGAAGGAATTATGAAGCCTATTAGAGAAATTTAACAAAGAGATTTAAATAATAATAAAAAAAATCAAGTAGAAATTCTGGAGCTGAAGGATTCAGTTGACAAACTGAGAAATGCATCAGAGTCTCTCAACAGCAGAACTCACCAAGCAGAAGAAAGAATTAGTGAGCTTGAAGACAGGCTACTTGAAAATATATAGTCCAAACAGGAAAAAGGACAAAGAATAAAAAAGAATGAAGCACTCATATAAGATTTAGAAAATAGCCTCAAAAGGGCAAATCTAAGAGTTATTGGCCTTAAAGAGGAGGCAGAAAGATTGGGTTACAAATATTATTCAAAGAAATAATAACAAAGAACATTCCAAATCTAGAGAAAAATATCAATATACAGGTAAAAGAAGGTCCTAGAACACCAAGCAGATTTAAGTCAAACAAGACTACCTCAAGACATTTAACAATCAAGCTCCCAAAGGTCACAAACAAAGAAAAGGTCCAAAGAGAAGCAAAAAAGAAAGAAAGAACATATAAAGGTGCTTTACTACACCTCACAACACACATCTCAGTGGACACCTAACAGGCCAGTAGATTTTAGCATGACATATTAAAAGTGCTAAAGGAAAAAAACCTTAACCCTACAATACTATATCCTGAAAAATATCCTTGAAATATGACTTTCTCATAAAAACAAAAGCTGAGAGACTTCATCAACATTAGACCTATCCTAAAAGAGATGCTAAAAGGAGTTTTTCAGTGTAAAACGAAAGTAAGTTAATGGGGAACAATTAGAAATCATCTGAAGGTATACAACTCACTGGTAACAGTAATGACACAAATACAGAATATACTATTGCTGTAATTGTGGTATATAAACCACTTATATCTTGAGTAAGAAGACAAAAAGACAAACCTATCAATAATAACTATACAACATTTTGAGAGATAGACAGTATAAAAAGATATGGATGGGGTGATAAAGTTAAAGGGTAGAACTTCTATTATATATATATTTCTCTTTGCTTGTTTATTTGCTTATTTATAAGTTGTCATATGTTTAAAATAATAGGTTATAAAATATTTTTTGTAAGCCTCCTGGTAACCTCAAATCCAAAAACCTACAATGGATACACAAGAGCAAGAAATTAAAACAAAGGAAGGAAGAAATAAATAAAGAGACCACAAAACAATTAGAAATCAAATAACATAGCAGTAGTAAGTCCTTACCTATCAATAATAACATTGAATGTGAATGAACAAACGCTCCAATTAAAAGACATAGAGTGGATGAATGTAAAGACATACATAGATTGAAAATAAAGGGATGGAAAAAGATATTCCATGCAAATGAAAACCAAAAGAGAGCAAGAATAACTATACTTCTATCACATAAAATAGATTTCAAGTCAAAAACTTTAAAAAGAGACAAAGAAGGTCATACATAATGACAAAGGTGTCAATTCAGCAAGAGGATATAGCAATTTTAAATATATATGCAGCCAACATTGGAGCACCCAGATGTATAAAGCAAAGATCAGAGCTAAAGAGAGAGAGAGAGAGAGACTTCTAATACAATAATTGTTGGAGATCTCAACACTCCACTTTCAGCATTAGAGAGATCATCCACACAGAAAATCAAAAAAGAAACATTAGACTTAATACACACTAGAGACCAAATTGACCTGATAGATACATACAGAACATTTCTTCCAACAGCTACAGACAGAGTACACATTCTTCTTAGTCATGGATCATTCTCAGTGATAGAACATATGTTAGGCCAGAAAGCAAGTCTTAAAAAATTCAAAAAAAAAAATAACTAAAGAAATCATACCAAGTATTTTCTCTGACCACAATGAAATAAAACTAGAAATAAATAACAAGAGGAACATTAGAAACCATATGAACACAGAGAAATTAAACAATATGCTATGGAATGGCCAGTGGGTCAATAAAGAGATTAAAAAGAAAATTTAGAAATTCCTCAAAAAAATGAAAAGTAACATACACTATATGAAAATCTATTGGATACAGCCAAAGCGATAATAAGAAGAAAGTTTAGAGCAATAAGTTTCCATATCAAAAAGGTAGAAAAGCTTCAAATACACAACCTAATGATGCATCTAAAAGAACTAGGAAAAAAAGAGCAAAACAAACCAAAATTAGCAGACAAAAAGAAATAACAAAGATCAGGTCATAAATAAATGAAATTGAAACAAAAAGAAAACAATATAACACACCAATGAAACAAAAAGTTGTTAAAAGGAGAAATTACAACTGATACTGTAGAAATCCAAAGGATCATTAGAGACTATCATGAGTAACTATATGCCAATAAATTGGAAAACCTAGAAGAAATTGATAAATTCCTAGACACATACATCCTACCAAGATTGAACCAGGAAGAAATCCCAAACCCGAATAAACCAATGACAAGTAATGAGACAGAAGCAGTAATAGAAATTATCCTATCTAAGAAGAGCCCAGGAACTAATGGCTTCACAGATGAATTCTACTAAGTATTCAAGAAGAACTAATATTATCCCTCCTAAACTATTCAAAAACTTGAGGAGGAGGGAATACTCCCGATTTCATCCTACCACTTCTGTATCACCCTGATACCAAACCAGACAAAGACCCAATAAAAAAAAGAAAACTATAGGCCAATACTTCTGATGTTTATAGATGCAGAAATCCTCAACAAAATTCTAGCAAATGAATTCAACAACACATTAAAAAGATTATTTATCATGATCAAGAGAGATTCATCCTGGCGATGCAAGAATGGTTCAACATAAGCAAATCAATCAATGTGATACATCATACCAACAGAACAAAGAACAAAAACCATGTGATCATGTCGATTTATGCTAAACAGGCATTCAATAAAATTCAACATCCTTTCAAGATTAAAGCTCTCAAAAAACTGGGTATAGAAATATATTACCTCAGCACAATAAAGCCATATATGAGAGACACACAGCAAGTATCATACTGAAGAGGGAAATATTGAAATCTTTTCCCCTAAGATTTGGAACAAGACAAGGATGTCACCTTCTACTAATTTATTATGTTATTCAACATATTACAGGAAATTCTAGCTGGAGAAATCAGACAAGAAAAAGAAATAAAGAGCATCCAAATTGGAAAGGAAGAAATCAAATTATCCTTACTTTCACAGGATATGATCTTATGTCTGGAGAAACCTAAAGACTCCACAAAATAACTACTAGAACTAATGAACAAATTCAGCAAAGTTGCAGGATACAAAACCAACATATAAAAATATGTAGGATTTCTATATGCCAACAGTAACAAATCTGAAAGGGAAACCAAGAATGTAATCTCATTTATAATAGCTACAAATAAAATAAAATACCTAGGAATAAAATTAACCAAAGAAGTGAAATATCTCTATACTGAAAACTATGAAACATTGATGAAAGAAATTGAAGAGGATACAAAAAAGTGGAAAGACATTCTATGGTCATGGATTTGAAGAATCAGTATTGTTGTAATATCCAAAGCAATCTATAGATTCAATGCAATCTCCATCAAAATGTGAATGACATTCTTCACAGAAATAGAAAAAATAATCCAAAAATTTATATGGAGCCCTGAAATCTGGGTATAGAAGGAACTTAACACAATAAAGGCATGTATGACAGACACACAGTACGTATCATACTAAATGGGGAAAAACTGAAAGCCAAAGCCATCCTGAGCAAAGACAGTAAAACTGGAGGAATCACATGACTTGACTTCAAATCATACTATAGAGCTGTAGTCACCAAAACAGCATGGTATTGGCATAAAAACAAAAATATAGACGAATGGAACACAATAAAGAACCCAGAAATATATCCACACATCTATAGTGAACTTATCTTTGACAAAGTTGCCAAGAACATACATTGGGAAAAGGACAGACTCTTCAATAAATGGTGCTTGAAAAACTGAATATCCATATGCAGAATAATGAAACTAGACTCTTATCTCTCCATGTATATTATAAAAACCAAATCAAATTGGATTAAAGACTGAAATCTAAGACCTGAAACTATGAAACTACTAAATGAAAACATTAGAGAACTGCTTTAGGACATTGGTCTGGGCAATGATTTCTTGAGTAATACCGCCAAAGCACAGGCAACTGAAGAATTGTTAAGTCTTCTTGTTGGATCTTCCCTTTCACCATTATATAGTGGCCATCTTTGTCCTTTGTTACTTTTGCTATGTTAAAGGTTATGTTATCTGCAATAAGTATAGCAACCCTGCTTTCTTTTGACTGCCATTTGCCTGGAGGATTGTTTTTCATCCTTTGACCTTGAGCCTGAAAGCATGTTGGTGGGTTAGATGTGTTTCTTGTAGACAGCAGAAACTAGGCTTGTGGATCTTTATCCACTCTGCCAGTCTATGTCTCTTTAGAGGACAATTCAAGCCCTTCACGTTTATTGAGAGGATTGATATTTGAGACGGATTTCCATTCATATTGTGAGGTAAATTCCTATAGTTTTGTTTTACTCCTTGAGCCATCTTGGAGACCAGGTTCTAGACTTTAACTCTTGAGTGATTTTACTTTGGAGAGTGTCGTGTGTGCTGTTCCGTATGTAATGCCAGTCTGAGTACTTCCTGTAGGGCTAGTCTGGTCTTTGCAAATTCCATCAGAGTTTGTCTGGGAAAGTCTTTATTTCTCCCTCATAGATGAAGCTTAATTTTGCCAGGTTTAGAATTCTAGGTTGGCCATTATTCTGTTTTAGAAGATTAAGGATAGGCGCCCATTCCCTTCTGGCTTATAAAGTTTCAGTTGAGAAGTCTGCAGTTAGTGTGACAGATTTTTCCTTTGTAGGTTATTTGCTGCTTTTGTCTCACTGCTTGGAGGATTGCTTCTTTAGTGTTTAGTTTGGTCAGCCTAATAACTACGTGATGTGGTGATTGCCTTTTCACATTGAGTCTCCCAGGAGTTCTGTGTGTTTCTTGTATCTGGATGTCTAGATTTCTGACCAGGCCAGGCATATTTTCCTCCAATATTCCACGAAATAAGTTTTCCAGCCCTTGTGTTTTTTCTTCTTCTCTCTCAGGGATGTCAATGATTCTTATATTTGGCTTCTTTACATAATCCCACATTTCTTGTATGTTTTGGTTTTGTCTCTTGTTTCTTGTTCTTTTTCTTCACCTGATTTGTTTAGCACATAAGCATTATTTTCAAGTTCTGAGAGTCTTTCCTCTGCATGATCCATTCTGTTCTTCAGGCTTTCCACTGTGTTTTGAACTTCCTTGAAAGCCTCCTTCATTTCCAAGATTTCTGTTTGGTTTTTCCATAGTATTTCAACTTCTTTAGAGAATTTTTCATTCATTTTCTGTACTGTTCTTGTGGTTTCTTTATGTTGAGTTTCTATTTTCTCTTCAATTCCATTGAGTTTTCTTACAATCCATATTCAGAATTCTTCCTTTGTCAGTTTAATCATATCATGTAAGTTGTTACCTACTGATGGAGATAGAATATTTTCTTTTGGGGAAGACTTTTCTGTCTGATCCTTCATGCTTCCAGTGTTCTTTCACTGATTCTTTCTCATCAAGCTACTTTGTCAAGAACTAGGGGCTGAGGCTGGGTTATGGCTTTAACTCTGGAACCCGAAGGGATGTTCCTCGACAGTGTTGGGGAGATGTGCTCTGGTACTGTATTGCCTTAGAGGTGTTTTAGCCTGTTGGGTTGTCTCTGCCCTGTTGTCTTCACCTCTTGCCAAAGGAGATTAGTAAGTTGGACCCCTTGCTTAGTCTCCTAGGTGGTGAATCACTCTTGTGTGAATGACCCCACTGTCCTCCACTAGTTTGTGAAGGAAGGAACTGTGTTGGGCTATGGGGTTACCCTATCTTTTGTTGCTTATAGTTTGCATGGAGGAGTCAATTATCAAGGTATTCCAATACCTTTGTTTTGGAATCTAAACCCCCAAATGGGGTATACCAGAGGCCCAATCTTTGGGAAACTGCTTGTCACTCCCAAGGGTTACTTGAGCCCTGTTGCCGCTTTAGGTGGGGTAAGAAGAGCAACAAGTGCCTGCAAGCCTGAGAGCATATAATTCTGTGATTGCTTGATCAGCTACTAGGTTAGAGCTGCTAATATTTTATTCAGGGCTCTTTCACCACTCTTGCAAGATAGCCCCAGGTCGGGGGGGTGGGGGTGGCGGTTGTCAATTGGTGCAATTGCTGAGGACGCTGGCTAGATTTTCTTTCCCATACCGCAAGCCCCAGAGCTGGCAGCAGCCTAGGTGCCAAGCGTAAGCCCTAGTGTTATGTTCTTATCAGATGATCAAGACCAACCCACTGGTCTGATTAAACAGTCTGTTCCAAGACTGTTCTTTGCTTAGTTCCAAGGTCCCACAGATTCACCCCAGTCACACAGAGTGACTTTTCTCCTTTCTCCTTACCTCCAACGGTGTAGCCTGCCCTGCTGGGCTGGGGAGCAGGTGTCGCCTGAGACGGCTGCAGGTTCCAGTCCACAGAACCTCTTCTCTCTTTTCTCCCTTCCTCCAGGGGTAAGATCTGCCCTGATGTAGGAGAAGTCAAGCAAGTCTAGCCACAGAACTTGGGGAGTGGCGTTGCCAGAGGCCGCTGCATGGAAAGAGGCTTCTCTGTCTAGTCCGCCCCTCCAAGGGCAGGGTTAGACAGGGCAGCGTGATGTACAAGTAGCTGGGTGGGGTGGGGGAGAAGTGCTGCCCCAGGCCACCATGGGTCTCAGCCAAGAAAGCTGTTTCTCTACTTTCTCCACCCCTCCAAGGGCTGGGAAAGTGGCTTCTTTCGTTACTCCGCCCCTTTAAGGACAGGGTTTGACCAGCCAGCGGGAAAAGGCGAATACTCATTAATCTTGTATTCAAACAACAAAGTGCTAAAAAGCAAAGCAATTGTCCTCTAGGACAGTTGATTAAGGGAAAAGGAACAAATATGTAGATAGCAGAGATTCACAAAAATATCAAATTTTAGAACATATGACTATATCGTCAGCATATTTTAAAATAATACTTAGTTACAGATTAATTTTTAAAATAAATCTCAGTATAAGCAAATACATTATCATACTGTCTAATAGTTCCTGAATAATTATTTTTAGTATCAGTTATTGCTAATGCCAATTATTTTATTATTGGAAAATATATTATTAATCTTTATAATAAAATAATAATACTAATTTATCAAGTTTGGATGCATACTATATCACAGGTACTAGGCTAAATTTTTCACATCTCTTAGCCATTTGATCTAGTCATTAACACACATCTTTAAATTAAATAAATGTGCACCAAAAAAAAGAAACAAGAAAAAGAGAGGGTTTGTGTAATTCAAAAAGTTTTAAATAACCACAGCACTAGTAAGTTGTAAAGCTGAGTCTATAACCTGAGTTATTACTTGTGCAAAGCTGTGCTCATAAACACTATACCTTGTGGGTTGTTTGTAGAAAGTGTACATATATATTATCTCTCAGGCAACCTAGATGTTTATTAACGAGAACGGTATATTCCAAAATGTTTTGGAAATACAGCAATGCATCATCTATTAGAAATAATTTTACTTATAAAATTTGTCACTGACTTTATTTATTTATTTGAAAAGAAAAAGTGTAACAAATTAGAAGATTACTTGAAGAGTAAGACAATATATTTTAGTTCTGAGTTCTTGACTAGTAGTCAGTTCTGTACTGGTGCATGCCTTTCAGTTTACTTAGATTAAAATGTACTTTTCTCCACATGAAGTAAAGTAAAAAAAGAAAGGTAAAGATCTCAATAAAGGCATAGCTACTATCAATTTATGCATTTATTTCTCTATCGATTTTTAATCTATGTAATAAAAAATATATTTATTTAATAACCAGTATATTCTACATGATCTTCTAGTTACAGGGAATGGAATGGTGACAAATTACATTTGACTTCTTGAAAATTTTACTTATATGGATAGGTAAGTATTAATAATAATTTATGTAGAGGGAACATCAGCCAGAAAGGAGCATAAAATCTTTAAATAATTGGGAAAAAATTAAGGGAAAGGATAGTCAACTTGGAATGAAGAAGGCATATGAAAAATTTTAGTATTTAATAGGGCACCAGGCATTTTTATGCCATGTCATATATATTGGCCTTTATAGCCTATTAGGTCTTTTACTAAGAGCTGAGAGATTCTAGTAAAGTTTTTTTTTTTTTTAAATAGTACAGATGTTAACATTAATTTTCATTCATTCATTCACTCATTTATTATTTATTCAAATAGATATTGTCTACCACATTCCTGAATATGTGCTAGTTTCTGGAAATAAAAAAGTAAAAAATATGTAAGCCTGGCGCTATTATCCCCAGTACTGTCATCCTCTCTTTACAGATAAGAAAATCATTGAGAAATTGAACATGGAGCATGTCATCCCAGATCAACATCATGGTCACATTGCCAACATAAATATTGATGAATACTTCTTTAAAGATGTTCTCTCACAAGTCCAGTTTGACTAGTTTGAAACGCCCAAATAATGTTTCACAGTAAATTTAATATTAAGCAGCTATATATGTGTCTATACCCTCTTCTGAGCCAGTATTTTGCACCAGTTTACCTCAGAGAAATCATAAGCTTTTAAAAAATTAAAAGTATCTTTTCATGAAGAAATATGTTTTTGATATTTTCCAAATATTATTTGATAATTAGTATGAATTCATGGAAGAAGACAACCCAAAGAACTGTGGTTGTTTCTAATGTTTCTGGTTTCCTTTTCCAGAAAACTAATGACATATTTTGAGGCAACCGATATCTTATTACCACAGAGAATCAATGGAAGAAAATTGTAGAATACCACAGAGGAAGAGAGAGAGGTAAATAATAGCATCAAATTCAGCTTTGAGGTGAGAGTTCTAGAGTTAATGATCCAGTTAGCTCACAATTTCAGGTTGTCTCATTACATAATTAAAATAGAGCTGCCTTGACTTCAGACAGAATGATATTTCCTTTTGTTAGACTAATTGTAACTACTCTGTAAGGATTTCTCAAATCTAAATCTCCAGATAATTACTTTAAGACATTGTGAAATTCAGAACATAACTGAAATTTGGCTTTCTGAAATGATATGAAGATAGCTTTATGGTTTGCTTCTTTTATATTCACAGGATGAAATCAAGGTCCTTAAAATTATGTTCTTCATGGAAATAATGGTTTTCTGACTTAGAAGAGTCTTCTAAGGATAAGGTATATTTTTTCTGCTTTCACTTAGCAATATTCATCTTGAAGAATTATATGACACAATTGAACTAGGCACATTGTAGAATATGACAAAATATTCTTGCATTTTAACCAATCTTTCTGTGTAATTCTTTGAATCCTTTTCATTTTCCCATTATTAGAGACAAGTGCCTTTGTAACTATGTTCTCAGAAAAGGTAATGAACACCTGTGTCTGATCTGAATTATGAAAAGTCTGTTATTTCCCTCATGAAAAATATAAAAAGCACAGTGGAATCCTGTTACAATAATCACCCCGAGCAGTTTAGATGAATCATTGCTTTTGAATGATCACGACATGCCCAAATCCACCTAAATGCTAATTTTTACTAATTCAGACATTTCCAAAAAAGACAATTGCTATCTTGCAAGGATAAGATCTTCTATTTTAGAATCTGCACTCACTAGACAAATCATTAGGAACTCTAATTAGGAATCTCAACACCTATAACAACCAAGTAGCTCTGAAAAGTTTTAATATTCTTTATTATAGTCTGGAAATATTCAAGAATTATTTATATTTTTTATATTCAAAATAGCTAGCTAGCAATAATCCACTTGTCTAAAGCAACTATATTTGGAAAGAAAGAGTCCAACACTGGAAATCATGTAATTGGCAGCAATATACTTTTAAAATATTTTCCAGTCATAGCAAGCATATTATCTTCTCTAGTATGTAAAAATATGTGTTAACTTGTTTTTAAGCAATAAGTTAAAAAGAAAAAATAAAGAAATCTTAAAATAA
>RJWJ010017315.1:0-33172 GCA_004363605.1 Indri indri
AGTCTCACTCTCTTGCCTGGGGCGAGTGCCGTGGCATCAGCCTAGCTCACAGCAACCTCAAACTCCTGGGCTCAAGCAATCCTACTGTCTCAGCCTCCCGAGTAGCTGGGACTACAGGCATGCGCCACCATGCCCGGCTAATTTTTTCTATATATATTTTTAGCTGTCCAATTAATTTCTTTCTATTTTTGGTAGAGACCGGGGTCTCGCTCTTGCTCAGGCTGGTCTCGAACTCCTGAGCTCAGGACGATCCACCCGCCTCGGCCTCCCAGAGTGCTAGGATTACAGGCGTGAGCCACTGCACCCGGCCAAAGGTTCTTTCTCTTGACTTTCTCCCAGGGGCTCAGTGCTGGGTCTGTGGCTGTTTCTCTTTTCCCAATTTGTCCTCCCTGTCACTGCGTGCTTTTCTTCCCCAAATCCATTTCCCAGCATTCCCTGAAAGCCATCAAGATTCTCAGCCACTCTTTTCTTTTCCCACAAAGCATTAGCCTTTCAGTTGACAAATAAATGTGGTGATTCCCCAGCAGGCGCCGTGAAGAGGGGCCACTTTTGTGGCTCTTCCCTGCAAAGTGCGAGGGTCTGGTCACTTTTGTGGCAACACCGTCTTTTCCCTTCTCACCTGCCAGGTTTTGGGGCCTTGCCACAGATGTCAGATGATTTGCATTGATCAGCAAACTGGGCAACGAAACCAAGATGTTTTCCAAACACTTTCTGAGAGTCGCAAGAGAAAGGTAAGCAGGATTGTAAAATACGATACCCTGTTTTAAGATCCTGGTGTGTTACCAGCGTTAGAACTATGCTCACGATAGTGCTGAGTAATTTCTGAAAGTGGAGGATTTACTGCACCATCTGAAGCTGATGGGCCAACACTAAGTTCTGACCTTGTTTGTGGTTCCACCTTATTTTTCCTTTCCATCCAATTCCTCACTCTTTAAAAATGACATACATTTTTTACGCTCTCAAATCTTGTTGAAGAGCTATGGAGTATCAAAAATAAATAAGTAATTCTATTGTCTTGATTATTATTTTCTTCACCACAGAGATCTCACAAAGAGTAAAATGCCTTACTGTGAATAGAATAACTGCATAGAAGTCAGTAAATTCATTCAACTCAGCCCGCAAGTTCATCTTCTTGAGGGTTAAAATAACCAAATATTGTTATGGGTTCCAAATTATAAAAACTGAACTTCTAATATGTTAATTCCTTAGAAAGATTTACTTTCAGGCTCACACTTTCTATTAGGAGTTTTTGCTTGCAAAGAATTCCAGGAAGTCAAGTAAGCAGCCAGGCTCATAGAACAATTTTTGAAAATTAACAAAAATAATGCAAACATTTAATCTATTTCCAATAACAAGCTGGCAGGTTAATTTCTGGTAAAATGTTCTGCATTGCTTCCTGTGTTTCTTTAAAACTGGGGTTTTGTTTCACAGTATTTGATTTACACAGGTCTTCTTACAGATAGGGGATAGATACGGTCTGCAGGGTGTTGCGTTTGAGTGTTATACCAACGTGTCTGTTGATGCAGGTGGTGTTGACTAGGGGACCTTGAGCCTGTCCCATGCGGGTTGCCAGGAGAAGGGATGGATGGGCACAAATACTATGGTGCATGGGAGTTGGTGTTTCTCAGCATCGCTGCACTTCTCATGTGCACAAATCTTTTATTTTTAAATTTTGGAATAATTTTAAGTTCACAGAAAAGTTGCAAAAAGAGTGCAGAGAGTTCTCATGCACTCTTCACCCACATGTACACAACTATGGAGGAATTAACTTGGCCTCATCCCCTAGCCTGGGGCCTGGAACATGAGAGGACCGACAGATGTTACCACGGGAACTAACAGATCTGGGAGCACATCAAGTCCTCCAAAGGGTTCTTAATGGCTCCCCACATTGATGGCTCACCTTGAGCAGACTTACGTAATTCTTCATTTTGGACCTTCCATCTTTATTCAGGAGCATTTGAAGAAATGAACTTCCATCACTCGCTCTCAAGGAACATGCAGAATTTTGGTGTTATTTTCCCAAATGGCTTTTACATCAGGGAACAGAGAGGAAATGGGCCTGGCAGTGGTCAGAGGCTGAGAGTAGGAAGAAGGTCCTCCCACAGGAAGCTCAGGGTGTGTGGGAAAGAGATAAAAGGAAAGTGTCTAGCACGAAAGAGGTGTGGGGTGACTGCAGGGAAAGGACACCTTAGAATGAGAATCTTTGGGGTCTGAAATTAGGATTCTTCTCTTGTTCCACTGTATTCTACATAACAGATATCGTCCCAGAACATGTCTTTAAAGGTCTGACTTCCTTTTAGTTAGACATTACTATTTACAAAATTATTCTAACTGCCAAAATAATCTAGCTCTTTTTGTTGTTGCTGCTGTTGTTTTGTTCACAGGTGAACTTTGGCGTGTACCTGATGCATACGTCTTTGGATTCATCTTCTCCGTGTTTCCTGTCTGTAGGATCTCAGGTGCTCCCTGTGTTGAAAGAGAACGGGGGATGCCATAACATACCTGCTTTCGAGAAACGCCAAGATGTTGTCTCTTAAAATTTTTTTCTAGCATACATTAAAGTTTCTCTTTTACATTTATCTCTATAATTGTTAAGGTCTGCAACTTGGTTCAGTAGAACTTGGTCTTTCGAAGGAGAGCTCTTTTGCTTTAAAGACAGGGAATGCTCTCACCTGCTTCCTCCTGCCTTTGACATCTCTGCGCATTTGCACCAGCTGCGCTCAGACAGCAGTTCTGAGGCCTCAGGACTGAATGCTGCACCCACACCCAGCCGGCTCCTGTATGTATTTGAAATATGATCATTTGTAATCAGATGATTTTTTTTTTTTTTTGAGACAGTCTCACTCTGTTGCCCTGGCTAGAGTGAGTGCCGTGGCGTCAGCCTAGCTCACAGCAACCTCAAACTCCTGGGCTCAAGCGATCCTCCTGCCTCAGCCTCCCTAGTAGCTGGGACTACAGGCATGTGCCACCATGCCTGGCTAATTTTTCTATATATTTTTAGCTGTCCAATTAATTTCTTTCTATTTTTAGTAGAGATGGGGTCTCGCTCTTGCTCAGGCTGGTCTCGAACTCCTGAGCTCAAAGGATCCGCCTGCCTCGGCCTCCCAGAGTGCTAGGATTACAGGCGTGAGCCACCGCGCCCGGCCCAGATGAAATTTTTAATGAAGCTCACTGGGAATATTTAACCTACTCTAGGTCCCTATTTTGCCATTTTCCTACATGGTTAGCTTGTCTTTAGGAAGAAACTTTAGGTTTTTTCCAACCCTTTGTGCTGAGGAAGGAAGTCTATGCCCACTGATCTTGAGGGTATCAGAAGGTGCCCCTGTCCTCCCACGTACATGTTGGGGGCGAGTTTGTGCTTTGTTCTCAAGGACTGTTGAGTTGGAACCTTGTGCTTGCACCCTCATAAGGTGTGTGCAATTAAGGATAACAAGTACACCTCTGACTTAGTGGTTCCTGAGATCAGTGAAAGAAGAGGTAAATGGGGTTAGGTGGGAGTTTTATTACTTTAAGCTATTTATTAAAAATTCAAGACCCAGCACTGCTGCATCTTGTACAGCCATATGCCACTTAAAAATGTTTTGGTCAAAAACGGACCGCATATATTAATACAAAGGTGGTTCCATAAGGTTTTAATACCATATTTTACTGTATTTTTTCTATGTTTAGATACATAAATACTTACCACTGTGTTACAATTGCCTACAGCATTCAGAACAGTAACATGCTGTACAGGTTTGTGGCCTAGGAGCAATAGGCTATACCATATAGCCTAGGTGTTTAATAGGCTGTACCACCTAGGTTTGCGTAAGTACACTCTATGGTGTTTACACGATGCTGCATTTCGCAGAATGTATCCCTGTCACTAATTGACATGACTATATATGGGCCAGTTCTCATCAGCTAACCAATTGAAGAACAATGCCCTGAAGTGATGGATTTATCCCATTGCTCAGGCCAGTTTCACACAGGAGGAAACTATTCCCAGATGCAGCAGTTTCCAAGACCTGCTGTTGACAAACGTACCCCTTAAAATATGATGGCAGCCGAGTAAGAAAACATGTTCTACAAAAATTGCATCACTTCTGTTGTCAACAGATTTCCAGGTACAAATGACAATAAAAATGTATTGTTCTTATCCACACCCATGTCATCTTTTGCAGTAGATACTTTTGTGACTGATTTCAGACACTTTGATGCAAATCTTCTCCTTCAAAGCACAATTATTTAATTATCTACTTTTTATTACTAATTTAACATTGATCTGTTGCCCTTAGACTGTAAGCTCCATGAGGATGAGGGCTTGCCTGTTTGCTTCACTAATATATCCCTAGTGTTGGCACATAATAGGTGCTCAATAAATTTGTTGACTAACTGGCTTTATTTAAAGCTAGTCCTGTTTTTATAATTGATCTAATTTATTAATTAAATTAGTTTATTTTATTAATTTAAAATTAATGAATTTAAAATGTATTTTGTCTTTAGGGTCTACTTTCAGTATTTCTTGTATGAGGTTTCAGCTAAAAATGTATTTGTGTATTCCGTGGAGTGGTTTCGTATTTAGAGTTTGTAGATATTTATGATTCTGTGTCGCTTCCTTGGTTCTTGACTCTTGGAGTTCAGCCCTGTGTCCTTTTAAAAGAATATAAAAATCGAGGGTAATGTCACATCCCTTGAATTTAACTCTAACACCAAATCTCAAAGTTTTTACATGTTGTGAGTACAGGCGACAGCAACCTGTCTTTCTGGATATGGGCCCATGTGCACCCCAAGTCTACTGGCTCCAAGCCAGCACAGCCACAGAAATTGCCCAAGGACCGCAGCTCTTGTGGCCCTTCTACCTTATGAATTTAGTCCAGGCCCCAGGCTGCTCTTTTTCTGCTGGTGGTGGGGCCAGTGGGGACTTGGGCTTTGGGGCAGAGAGTTTCCCTCTGGCCGGGCTGGTCTAAATGCTCCCACCATGGGCACTGGCAGAATTCTGCCCTGTGCTGTGCTCCCTGAGCCAGGCGGCCCTGAGTTTCAATGCAAAGCCCCACAATTGCTCCATTCTCCCTTCCCTGGGCACACAGATTCTCTCTCCACTGGGCATGCTGATGGGACACAGCTGGATGACGGGGGAGGGGTGGTGTAGGCAATGCGAGATGGTCTTTTCTGCCTCTTCAGTGCCTCTATCCTTGATACAATGTTAAAACCAGGTAGTGTGATTGCTCACCTGATTTTTGATTCTTCTGAAGGTACTTGCTTTCGTGGCTAGTTGTTGAATTAGGTGTTTGCGTGGAGGTACCATCGCTGGAGGTGTCTATTTAGCCATCTTGCTCCGCCGCTATGAACTTCTTGTCATAATTCTTGCTAAGAATTGTTCTGTGATTTTTTAATACATAGAGTTGACCAAAATAAAAACCCTCAGTTTTTTGCGGGGAGATCTGTATTAGCCAAAGCATCACCAGCCTGGACTAAAAGGGACTGACTATCCAAGATATAAAAAAACCTTCCAGGCTCCCAACTTCCTATGGGAAAAAAGAAACGTCTCAGCCACCAAAAAGTGCATATTCTCCAAAGTGCCCTTTTCAGAAGTTGCCAAGGAGGGTTATGGCGAAGAAAAGACCTTTCAGAGGGTAGATCCAAGAGCAACAATGAATTGATACAGTAATGTAAGCTCACTGTGGGAAAGTGGAGATGAATAAAAGGAGAAATAATCTCTTAGAGACACAATTGACCTTGAACGCTTTGGTGTATAGGATTCCAGACTTTTCCCTTGTCTCCTTTGGAGACAGGGAACTGGCAGATACTGCTTTGGGCATCACCGCAGCTTTACCTGAGTCAGGAAGTTTCAAAACAAAGTTTCAAATTACCCTGATCAAATCGGGATGGAGGCAGGGCAAGTTCCAACCGGTTAGAACCAAGATGGTGGAAAAATAGAGGGTGCCACCCTGATTCCAGGAAAACACTGCCCCTCTCATGAATATTCCTTCCCTTGTTTAGCCTATAATTAGGCCATTGCTTAAATAGAAGGGCAAAAGAAACCATGGGGCCTGTTCTGTTCTGCAGGGAGAACTTGTCTCTGCTCTGTCTGCAGAGTAGACTTTCTACAGTTTCTGAGCAAGTCTCACTTTCACTTTATACTGTCGGCTGGCTCCTGAATTCTTTCTTAGCAGAAGCCAAGGACCCACTTGGACTTCAAGTGGCTCCCAGCACTGGGAGTCACTTTCCAGTGTCATCTTCAATGTAGCCTCTCTTAATGCTCCTGTGAGTCTAGTCTTTGCATTGATGGGAAGGCCACATGTGGTGCCCCTGTCTCCAAGATTCTTGTTAACACACTCTGCCCTAGGGGTTCTGTGCAGCTCACTGGGAGATTAGAGCACCCTTTTGTCGTTCCTTTGAGACCTTGGCTGGCTACCACCCTGGGCTCCACTCTGCCTCATTATCATCCTCTCCTGGCCTTCTTCACCAGCTCTGGTCAACACACCTTGATGGATCATGTTGATAAGCACTATGCTTGGTGTTGGGGACATAAAGATGCATTTACATGGTTCCTTCCCTTAAGGAGCTGACTGAGGGTCTAATGGGGAAGCCCACATGCAAGCAGAAACCACTGAAATAATCTAGTCATTAATTATAACATTGTTCCCATAGAAGAAATCACCTTTTCTACAAGTCACTTTGCTATTTAAAAATTAGAGTGAAGCATTTAAAAATGATACTACACACAAAGTTTGGTCCCTAGTTTAAGAAAGAACTTATAAAACCTGTGGAAACATGGCTTTAGCTAAGAAATCTCAATGGAATTTAAATGCTTATGTTAAATTTATAGTAGTTGGACCCTTTCAACATGTTTTGTTTTGTGATTCCAGTTAGCCTTTTTAAAAAATAAAGTTGCTTAAATATTCGGAGTTATTCATTCACTCGGCAGTAATTACATCTTTCCAGCAGAAGCATGGTGGCTTCCCTGTGTTGTCATAAAACGTGGAGGAAAATAGCTCATTTAATGACTTAGTAGCAAGGCAGTATGTTGGCATTTTGACTGCAGAAACTGAAGATGAGTAGAGTTATGAGATCATACTTTTCTGTATATTGAAAATGCCCTTATTTTCTTAATAAAAATAAAATATTTTAATGTTTGTTTGATACTTATGAATATGATGGGCCAGGCACTCTTATTTAATTCTCACAAAACCCCGAGGGGTAAGTATAATTATGTCTACATTTTACAAAGGAGAAAACTGAGGCTTGGAGAGGCGAAATGACCTGATCAAGATCAGAGAACTCGTACAGAGCAGGGATCAGAGTGGAGCCCAGGTCTGTCTCTTCACTATTGTGATAGATTGCTGAATAATTATAATCATAGGCACTCTTCTAAACACTTCATTGTTAAATTATTTAACCCTTTTAACAAGTTTATGAGGAATATGCTACTAGCATCATCTCTATTTTAGAGATGAGGAAACTGAGGCACAGAGAGGGAAGTCACTTGCCCAGGTCCCAGAGCTGGTGGGGCTGGGATTTGAACCCACACCTCTCACTCAAGCATCCGTGCTCTGCTCATCTCACTCAAGGAAAGCCACTATTGTTTATTAAAACCAAACACATTGCTTTGCTTTTGATACATGTAAAAACATTAGAAAAATAAGTATTGGTGAGTGGTTCGTTCATGATCTGTGGTGGCCACTGTGTGCCTCCCATTGCACTGGATGGTGATTGTGAGAAAAGGAGAAGCCACAGTTCTTATATTCAGTGAGCTTAGTGGTTCCCATCCCATGATCACAAGACCATGGTGCTTTGATGGAGGTCTGGGGGCCAAGGACACATCTGGGAGGGACCAGGTCGGCCAGAGGGACAGAAAGGAAAGCCCCATAGAGATGGTCAAAGCAGCGCCATCTCCTTGGGGTGACAAAGCTGTCCAAGTGGAAGCTGCCACGCCCACTCCTACCCCAACCACCTCACTTTTGGCAAGAGGAGAGGCAAAAAGGCCATTTGGAGCACGCTCCAAACTTTCAGTGTGGGGAGAGAAGTCAGGTACTGGAAGGCTGGCTCCAGTGGGTGGCATTTGTTCTTTAGAGTGACCCTGCCCAGATCACAAGAAGCCATTGAGACCATCCGTGCCCATCTTTCTCAGCTTTCCTTTATCCAGGAGGGAGGCGGTGAGCTGCAGAGGAGAGCACAGGCTACGGGGACCCAGTGGATCCAGAGTCACCTCTAGGACTGAATGCCGGCTGGCACTGGAGGAGGGTCCTAATATGAAGGGTCCAAAACCATTACCGGACAGGCAGTGTTCTGAGCACCTCGCATCTCTGAGAAAGGCTGAGGCTCTTCTTGCTGCACGGAAGAGTTCAGGGCGCCCTTGAAAGCAGAAGGAAATCTAGGATCCACCTGACAGATGCTTTCAGCCTCTTTTTCCAATTCTTTGTGCTGACAGAATTAACTTCTACGTATCTCACTTTGCAAATCCCCTAATTAAGATCATGGCAGAGCCCATTCTATATAAGAAAATTATTGAACATCTCTGAGTCTCATCTGAAAAGTGAGGAAAGCCATGGTACTTATTTCA
The DNA here is from genome assembly GCA_004363605.1 of Indri indri. Lineage (NCBI taxonomy): Eukaryota > Metazoa > Chordata > Mammalia > Primates > Indriidae > Indri > Indri indri. The sequence continues at coordinate 8,546 of RJWJ010017315.1, forward strand.
TAAAATTATTTGAAAATCAAATGAGACATTTTATGTTTAGCGCAGTGCTGCAAAATAACTGTGCCCGAGTAAGCCAAGTCTACCACCTGGTGGCAGCACTAGGTAAGTGCAGATTTTGTTTCTTCAAGAGGCTAAAAACTAGCTCAAATTGGTCAGCAAATCCTATGGCAAATATTATGGCATTTCTGACACTCTGCCTGGCTTCCTGAATGGACCAGATTTGAGGAAATTTTCATTATTGATGTTGGAGTTCTTTAAATGTTAACTCCTGATTTATTTCTTGATAAGATTATTTTCAACCTACTTGGCATCAACCATTCTTTCAGGATTGCCTATTTTTCTTGAGATTTTTGTTTAAGGATGCTGCTCTGAATTGGCTATTTTGTCATGTAGATTCTCTCTCTCTCTATGTATGTGTGTGTATGTGTGTGTGACTGTACACATACATATATATAAATACATGTGTATAGAGAGAATGTTTTAATATAGCTTAACAGTTTATATATATGAGGGCTGTCTGGAAAGTATCCAGCCATTGTTAACATAATGAGAAGAGTTACATGGCTGGATACTTTCCGGACATCCCTCGTATAGCTATGTATAGCGTTTTAATATATCTATCTACGGTTCACAAATATATATATTTATATATATACACAGAGAGAGAGAGAGAGAAAGAGGGAGGGAGAGAGTTTTAATATATAGTACCTGGTCTCAGCAGCGGATCCAGGTTTTATGGGCCTGAAGCTTACACAATTTTCAAGTCGTCTTTAAGGAAAAGAATACAAAATTACAAAACAAAATTAGATAGAAACTATTTACTTGCATAAGAAAAGAAGGGGCATTGGGAGGGGTCTGTGCAAGCTTAAGTGCTGCTACTTTTGCAATGAATCCACCTGTGCCTGGTTCTCTTGCTGCCCGCTTGCCTGGTGCATCTGAGCACCACCCAGCCTCTCAAGGGTTACTGTGGTTGTGCCTTTTGCAGTTTACAGAATGAAGCACTTTTTGTTCACCTTCTAAAATAAACAGCCCCGTGACGACCCGTCCTGGTCTTTTCTCTCCCATTTGTGGGTAGAAACGGATTGTTTTGCCATCCCTCTGAATCACTGCTTGTTCCAGTTCGGACAGAGTCTGCCACTTAGACCTGGGGATTTTCTTTCCACAGGGGTGTTGGAGCTCTCTGATGCAGGAAACACGTGCAGTTATCAAAAGTTATTCTCCCATTTTCTCCTAGGGTACAGGAAATACATCTGTATCTATATGCATATATACACATGTAGAGTGTTTTAATATATCTATCATTTGTATATGTGTGTGTGTATATATACAGAGAGTTTTAATATATAGTACCTGATCTATATACTGGGTACTACGTATTTTATATATATTATATCATGTTTATCCATAGTTTGGTAAAATATCATGTTTTTGTTTGTTTTTGTTTTTTAGCTAACTAGATAACTAGTTAAAACTTTTTAAGCGAAGAGGTGATGCCATCTTATGAAAAAGGATTGAAAATTGGATTCTACCTCCATACAATTGCCCTTCAGTGGCTAAAGTCAATGTACATTTTTTTTTAATTATTTTTTTATTTTTTGAGACAGAGTCTCACTCTCTTGCCTGGGGCGAGTGCCGTGGCATCAGCCTAGCTCACAGCAACCTCAAACTCCTGGGCTCAAGCGATCCTCCTGCCTCAGCCTCCCAAGTAGCTGGGACTACAGACACGCGCCGCCATGCCTGGCTAATTTTTTCTATTTTTAGTTGTTTGGCCAATTTTTTTCTATTTTTAGTAGAAACGGGGGTCTCTCTCTTGTCCAGGCTGGTCTCGAACTCCTGAGCTCAAACAATCCGCCTGCCTTGGCCTCCCAGAGTGCTAGGATTACAGGCTTGAGCCACCACGCCCGGCCCAATGTACATTATTATTTTTTTTATGAGACAGAGTCTCACTCTCTTGCCCGGGGCGAGTGCCATGGTGTCAGCCTAGCTCACAGCAACCTCAAACTCCTGGGCTCAAGCAATCCTACTGTCAGCCTCCCGAGTAGCTGGGACTATAGGCATGCGCCACCATGCCCGGCTAATTTTTTCTATACATATTTTTAGCTGTCCAATTAATTTCTTTCTATTTTTGGTAGAGACGGGGTCTCGCTCTTGCTCAGGCTGGTCTCCACCTCCTGAGCTCAAACAATCCACCCGCCTCGGCCTCTCAGAGTGCTAGGATTACAGGTGTGAGCCACCGCGCCAGGTCCAATGTACATTATTTTTATATTTTGTTTTACTCTAAAGATTTTGCTACTTCGACATGGTCTTCATAAATATATTCAAAGGATGCATAGTTGCATTCATATATTATAAATAATGAAAATATACCCCTATTGATAGACATATAAGTTTCCAGTTTTTAAATTTATAAGTAACACTGTAATAAACCTTGCATATAACAAATGCACATCCTCCTGTATACTTCAAATCATCTTTAGACTACTTATAATACCTAACACAATGTAAATGCTATGTAACTTGTTGTTATACTGTATGGTTTAGGGAATGAGAAGAAATAAAGTTCATATGTGTCCAGTACAGATGCAACCACCCATTTTTTTTTTTTTTGAGTATTTTCAATGCAAGTCTGGTTGAATCCACTGATGCAGAACTCATGGATATGGGGGGCCAACTGTACCACAGCAGACGTTCTCAATGACAACATGAAAAATTAGAAGGCAATGAAGCAATGCCTCAAAATTCTGAGTGAAAATCATTTTCACCCTAGAATTGTATATCACGTGTGAGGGACTGTTGCAGAGATGACCACCACAGTTCCTCACATCTGGCTAGTCATGCCTCTTTGCAATGTGACTTTGTTCCTCCCATCAGGGAGTAGAATCTATTTCCCCACTCCTTGGATCTAGGTTGGCCTTGACTTACTTTGACCAAAAAAAAAGCGGTAAAACTGACACAGCATAAATTCTAAGCCCAGGGCTCAAGAGACCCTGCAGCTTCTGCTCTTGACCTCTTAGATTGCTACCCTGAGACTACCAGTGGGAAGAAGCCAGGTATAGCCTACTTGACTAGAAGCCACAAGGTGGAGAGATGAGCTATCCTCGCTCAAGCCCCCTAGACTAACCAACTGACACCCAGTGTAACATTACCAGACATGGAGGGAGGCTATTTTAGTCCATCGAGCCGTGGTCAAGCTTCCAGATGACTGCAACTGCGTGAGTGACCCCAGCTGAGCCCCGCCCAAATTGCTGACCCACAGAATTAAGAGCAAATAAAACAGTTGTTATTTTAAGCTACTACATTTTGGGGGTAGCTTGTTACGCAACAAAGACTAAATAAAACAGAAATAAATTGGTATCTAGAACTAGAGTGCTGCCATAACAGAAACCTGAATTGTGTGAGACTAGTTCTAGAACTGGGCAGGGGCCAGAGGCTGGAAAAGTGGTGAGGAAACTGCTATTTGGTTTTTTGTTTTTTAAAGATAAGGTCTCACTCTGTTGCCCAAGCTGGAGTGTAGTGGCTGATCATAGCTCATTACAGCCTCCAACTTCTGGGCTCAAGTGAGTCTGCTTCCTCAAGCCTCCAGAGTTGCTGAGACTATAGGCATGCACCACCACACCCTACTAATTAAAAAAAAAAAATTTTTTTTTTTTTAGAGATGGGGTCTTGCTATGTTGCCCAGGCTGGTCTTAAACTCCTGGCCTCAAGTGATTCTCCTGCCTTGGCCTCCCAAAGTGCTGGGATCACAGGTGTGAGCCACTGCACCTGGCCTGGAAACTGCTATTTAGATCTGCATGCAGATGAGGCCTTTCAAGGGCAGCTCCTCAGATACAAGTCCTCTGATCCAGTGACCGGTGACCTAAAAAGACAAGTTGTCTGCCCTTTACATACTCAATGTACAGTGGTGAGACTGGACAGAATAATTTCAATTGCCTCTCTTCTTTAAAAATAGAAAGTCTGGGAGACACCTAGCAGTCACTGATTCATAGCAATTCTGAACTCCAGCCAGGCACAAGTTGTCAGTTTCTCCTACTCCAGGAGAGTAGGGCCAGTTCTGTTTCCTGGGGTGGTTCCCAAGTTCTCTGTTCTTCCTGGTTCTTAGTTGCGTGGCTGATAGAACCTGCCTTTTCCAAAAGAAATGGCTTCATGTTTGCAGCTAAGAAGCTTTCTTAGCCTGCTTCTTACTCATTGCACATTGGAGTTCCGGAGTTTTCTTTTTATTCTGAATACTCTCAGTCCCTTTTAGTCCAAACCGGTTTGGTCCTTTTATCAATGCAACTACCTTAAAAACTTTGTGGATTTTCTATGAATCTTATTGGGGTTTATTACACATGTCAGACACTACATCCATTATTCTTTCTCCTTTGGGCCTGCCTGGCTGCTGGGGAACATCACTCTTAGAATTCTTACAAGCTCTTTCATCTAAATGAGAGGATCTGCTAGGCACTACCTTAAATCTTTGAGATCATAACAAAGGGTCTTACAGCTACATTTCTGGATTGATCTTTACTAAGATCATTTCTAACTTTGAGGGTCATTTGCTGACTAGACAGACTGGAGATGAGAAATTGTTTATTTTATAACCCGGCAAGTTGTAGGCACTCTATATTTCCTCTAAATACTGCTTGCAAATGGAATTTATTATAATACACAGTTGAAAGCACCTGACAAATACTGTCAACATACTGTCTGGAGATCTTCTTAGCCAGATCTGTAAGTTCATTAGATACATTTTCTATCTTTCAATTTACTCTAGGCAATTGTCTTACCAGCTGTTTCATTGCTACATAACAGTTGCAATTTTCTTATCACTTTTCCTAGGCTAGACCTGGCTTCTTCACATGGTATTCTCAGGCCAGCATTCCAAGAGGGTGAAAACAAGATGCTATACAGTCCCTTGAAACCTAGTTTCAGAAGTCATACAATGTCACCTCCATCATATTCTATTCGCCAAAACAAGTCACAAAACCACCTCTATTCAAGGAGTGGGGAAATATTAATAGACTCTATTTTTTGATGGGAGAGTGGCAAAGTGATATTGGAAAATGGTGGGAATACGAGGGGTGGGAGGAATTATTGTAGCCACCTTTGCCAACTAAACTACCACACCAAGGCAAGTGGGAGGACAATGAGTTAAGATAGTTTGAGACATAAACTTTCTCAAAAATTTATTCTTTCTCATAAAGCTATTGGAGTATATATAGAAAAGAAAAAGAAAATATCCTGGAGGAGTGGCCAATGGAGACACATTCCAAATTGGAGCAGGAAGATGGAAGACTCCCAGAAATATATCGCTAAGAAGGATTCTTATGGCAAAGTGCAGAACTGAGAGATTATTTGACAATAGTGAGAGAGGCATTTGCAGAGCTTTTGAAGGTTTAAGAAGATTCGTCTAGCTATTCAAGAAAAAATAAAGGAAAAAGCAACTAGGCAAACATTAACTTTAGGAAAAACAAAAAGTTGTGCAAGAAAGGGCATGTAACCAGGTACACTACTTGGCACAAAAATGAAAAATATTAACATATTTTTAAAAGTCACTGAATAAGGATTTAACTAAAATTGTGATAAAACTATATTGGGAGAATGAAGAAAAGGAAATAGACTGTAAAGAAGCTAAAATCTTCATGTAGCATGCTAGAAAGTCAGCATATTGTCTAAAATTGATGGGTCAAAGTATAGCAACGTACTCATTGTTTAGGATCAAGTGCCTCTGGAAAGCATATGTGGGGGGGGTGGAAGTTGTAAAATAGGGGCTGATTTTTTGTTATAATTTTTTTATTATTCTTGGCCTTTTAAATGAAGATAAAGCATTCCATTACTTAAAAGTTAATTTAAATAGTACACTGAGAAAAATACATTGGCCGCTAATCAGAGGAAAAAATTATTACAAATGGCAGTTTCAAGGGAGTTGTAGGGGCAAAAATCGTTAAAAGAATTAAGGGCAGCCTATACGGTTAAAAATTTGAAAGGTTTAATTTTAGGTTCCAATTACTATTTGAACTTTTAAGATTAAAATTGAATAAGACAATTTCCAGAGTCCTAAAGGTCTTAAAGTTAGTGGGGTAGGCGCATGGTAAGCATATATGTACAATGCACCATGGAAGTGCTATAGTAGGTATATATATAAAGTTATTGGAGATCACTATTTTTTTTTTTTTTTCTTGACAGGGTTTCACTCTGTCACCCTGGCTAGAGGGCAGTGGCATGATCACAGCTCACTATAACCTCAAACTCCTGGGCTCAAGCAATCCTCTTGCCTTAGCCTCCTGAGTAGCTAGGACTATAGGTGTGAACCACCATGCCTGGTTAATTTTTCTTAGTTTCTGTAGAGACGGGGTCTCGCTCTTGCTCAGGCTGGTCTTAAACTCCTGACCTCAAGCAAACCTCCTGCCTTGGCCTCTCAAAGTGCTATGATTACAGGCGTGAGCCACCATGCCCAGCCTGAGACCACATTATTGCAGAAAAAAGAGAGATAATCCCCGTTTGGTGTGGAGTTGAAGATGGCTCTCCAAGAGAGCCGACATTAGAAATGAGTGTTGACGAATAAGGGGGGTCAGCTGGCCAACTAGATAGGGAAGAGCGTTCTAGGTTGAGAATCTGACCGTGAAAAACCTAAGCATGTTTGGGAAAGGGTAATAAATTCAGTGTGGCTTGAGAGCAGGCTGTGAAGAGGGGAATGACCAGATTTGAGCCTGGAGTGGCAGTCTGGGCCTGGTCTTAGAGGGCCTTGGAGTCATTCCGAGGGGTTTGGAATGTAATGATTTAACCCTAGGATGTGACACATCAAATGCACTTCTTAGAATGATCCCCGGGTCTGGGGAAGCCAGTGGAAGACCCAATGCAGGATGCGAGTCTGGGGAAGGGAGACTCGTTAGAACACTAGCACAGAAAGTAGGGCTAAAGAAGAGCAAAGAGTTGAGAAATATTTTAGAGGCTGTTTCAGTGACAACTCAGAGTGAACAATTTAAAGACGTAGGAGTCAAGGATGACTTTGACGTCTACTCATTCATCAGGCATTAACTGTGCGTCTTTTTTGTGCTGGGCATAGAGTTGAATACGGTATGGCCCCTGACCTAGAGGAGCTTTCCCTTGAGTGTGAGCACAGAGAAGAAATGAACAGTAACTGTAGCTGTGAGGCTCTACACTCCAATGGCTTGGAGAGCATCAGAATCAGCAAGACGGGCAAGTAAAGCAGCCTGGTAGATTGCAACCTTGCAGAAGAGGTTCTGGGTGGGCAACAAGGTTGGGTTGAGGGTGTAACTGAGCATGGTATGGTAACCAGAGTGGGGCCGAGTTGCCCAGTGAAAATTAGGGCCTAGAAGGTGAGGAGAGCAGACCTCCTGGTGAGTACAGATGCCACATGTGCCATATGTGGATGCCATATGCGTGCAGGTTTGGTATTGCAGCCAGGGAAATCCAAGGGGAATGTGAAGAGGGCCACGAGGAGGACAGAGCCCAGAAAGACTTGAGAAAGAGCTGTTGAAGGAGGTGGAGGAGAACCCAGAATGGGTAGAGCTATTGAGCTGAGGGGAAGGGAGTCTGAGAAAGGAGAGGTCTATGGTGACTGATGCTGCCAAGAAAATGGGGAGCAGGGCTGAGGTGTCTTCCGGATGAAGCATACAGGCTAGCACTGAAGATCTTAGAATGACACGGATGGGGGTTGCCCTCCAGACGCCATGCAGGGTGGAGAACAGGTGGCGAGGATGCTGAGGAAGGAATATGGCTCTCTCTTTCAGAAGTTGCTTAGGAAGTGACGAAGACATAAGCCAGGGAGCTAAAGTGAGAAGTGGGCTTCATAAAGATGTAGTTAAAGATGTAGTCCCAGCTACTCAGGAGGCTGAGGCATGAGGATTGCTTGAACCCAGGTGTTTGAGGTTGCTGTGAGCTATGATCACACCACTGCACTCCAGCCTGGGCAACAGAGTAAAGTCCTTTCCCTAAAAAAAAAAAAAAAAAAAAAAAAAAGAAAGAAAAAGAAATTGCAGGGCCTCTTGTTAAAAAATTATTAAGAATTTCAAGACAGAAACAGAGCATTAAACAAGTTTGGGGCCCGTTAAGTGCACAGCCCTGTATGCCTGCACAGGTTGTACACCCAGAAGCTGGCCCTGATTCTCAGGATAAGGAGCTCAGGGAGGAAGGAAGAAGGGGCTGGATCAGAGACAGAGGCTGCTCCAAGAGCAGGAGGGAAGGGAGGGACCCAGGGTCCAGGTGGAGATAGAGCCTGAACAGGAGGAAACACAGGACTTTGATCATTTCCTGAGATGGGGAAATGGATGATGGAGAGGAGCTGGAAGATGAAGATGAAGGACAAAGAGGAGGGGGTGCTGGAAGTTCATGCTAGATGAACTTCTTCCAGTTCATGCTGCAGAAATTATTTTCTTTACGGAATAATCCGTGGGTGGAGGAAAGTGGCAGAAATGCGCAGCAGCATGAGGGGAGTCAGAAGCCGCACTGAGCAGTGCCAGGGGCCATTGAGGGGCCCCCTATCAGCAGGCACGCGGCAGAGGGGGGGCAGGGCAAGCAAGGTGCCCAAAGCGCCGGTGAGGCTGAGGGAGACCCATGAGACCCCTGAGATGATGAGCTGGGAGCCAAGTTGGGACAGCGATGAGAAGTGGGGTGGCCAGGACCGGAGGGCGCTGTCATTGAGGAGGGAGCCGGACATGCAAGTGGCAGCATCCGAAGAGTAGAATTGGTGGGTTTAGTAGTGTGGCCATGAGGAGACGGCGAAGCAGGTGTAGGGCCAGTCTAAAGAACTCACTCAAGAGTTAAGTGGCAAAGTAAGGAGAGCCAGAAGTTCCGCTGGAATGAGCAGAGGCGTCATGGAATGATTATTATTTTAAAACCAGGCATAAATGTGCACGTGGCCGGGAAAGAGAGCAGGACAGGAAAAGGTTAGAGACGCTGGAGAGGCTGCCAAGTATGGGATAGGGGTTTCTCCTCCCTTGAAACCAGAGGAAAGGGAGACAGACACTTACAGAGCTGCCTTGTGAAGACTCGGTGTTAAAGAGAGATTGGGTATTATCAGTGCAACCTACGTGGGGTGGCGGGGAGGAGCCCGGAACTCCGCAGTGAACCGGGAATAGGCAGAATCGTGAATTCTCACTGGAAACGAAGGGGGTCGCCCGTGAGCAGCGAGGAGAGCGGCGGGAGGCGGCGCCGAGTGCCGCTGCTCCTGCCTGGCCGAGGACCTCCCTCCAGGTCCCTGGGTTACAAGGGGATCCCTGGCTTTCCACCGGCCTCCGCAATTCCGAGACCTCCCCGGAAGCGCCCCCGCCCCCGGGCCAAACGAGGTCCAGTTAGGGCTTTCGGAGATCTAACTGGGGAGACAGGCCGTGGTGATGCAGAGGTTTCACCAGCACTCGCCGGGTGCCCTGGGGCCAGGCCCGACGCTGGAGTCCCGGAGCGGAGCCTCGCAGACCCCACGCCTCTCCCCTGGCGCCCCCTAGGCTTGTGCGTTGAGAAGAGCAGCCCAGGTTCCCCGGCTGCCCCTCCTCTTTCTTAGCTCTCTTCACCCCACGGGAAACCTCCCCGTAGCCCTCGCCTGGGCTCCAGGTCGCTGCCACCACCCCTGTTGCTGTCGGGGACCGGTTCCCTCGTCTCCCGGTGCCCAGCGGAGGTATTCCGAATCCGGGCAGCAGGAGCGGGCCGCCACAATCTTCTGGAAAGGGTTAAGCCCTCTCCAGGTGGGGAATAAGCCGGAGGGCGGTCCTGTCTCCCCATCCTCCCCAACCCGGTCCCCTGGGCTCCGAGGGGTGCAGCTCGGCCCGGGGCCGCGGGGCGCACGTGCAGTCGATTCTGCTCGCCCGTGCTCTCCGCCCCGCCGCCGGCCTTTGGCGCAGGGCTGCGGATGCCACGCGAGCCGTTCTCCCTCTCCCTTTCCCGGCGGCGGGTCCCGTGGGTCGCGGCAGCCCAGCCGGGGGCCAGGGACACGGAGGAGGGGAGGAGCCGGAGGTAGAGGGGAAGGAGGGGACCTCCGGCCCCGCCCCCGCCCCGCCCCCCGCGGCCGGAGCCCCGGCTGCAGCCGGGCGCTCAGGATCCTGAGAGCCCGCGAGCCAGCGAGCAGCGGCTGCGGCCACCCCTGCGCGCAGCGATCGGGGCGTCCCGGCCCGCGCCCCCCGCGGCAGGGATGCATCATGGCCACGCTGGCTTGCCGGGTGCAGTTCTTGGACGACACGGACCCTTTCAACAGCACCAACTTCCCCGAGCCCAGCCGGCCACCGCTGTTCACGTTCCGCGAGGACCTCGCGCTCGGTACCCAGCTGGCCGGGGTCCATCGGCTGCTGCGGGCGCCGCACAAGGTACGGCCCTGCGGGGTGGCCGGGCCCCCGGGACGCAGCCCGTGCCGCGATGCGCTGAGGGGCAGGGGCGCCGTGGGCGGGCGCGCCGCGGGCTGGCTTGGATGGGCGCGGCCCCGGGGGACAAGCGCCCAAAAGTAGAATCCCCTCCCCGTTAGGCTGAGGGACCCCGGGTACCCGCCGGCTGGCGCGGGACCCTCCCGAGCGGGCGGGAAGGACAGCCAGAGCCGGGGGCGGGCGCGGCCGAGCAGGTGCCGCGCCGGCCGGAGGCGGGATGGAGAAGGTTCCCCGGCGCCGCGCCGTTAGCTCGGCTGGGTGGGCGGGGTGGGAATCGGACGTCGGCAATCGGCCCCGGTACCCGGGCGGGCACCGAGCTGGGCGCAGAAAGAACCCGGGTCCTGTGGGATGGGGTCCCTTGGAGGAGATCCCTGAGCGACGCCGGGGACAAAATCTCTCTCAGGCCTCTGGGGCCGCTGCAGACGGCCGCGCGACCCTCGCGACAAAGCACGCTTCCCGGGGACACCTCCCCCTCCCCCGGAGGGGCACCGCTGAGGACGCAGACCGCGCACTGTGATAGCGCGCGGAGTATCCCCTTTTTCTTCTGAGAAGCAGGTGGCCTTGGGAACCTTGAGGAGCAGTCGCCGTGGGAGGAGGGGCGGGGGCGCGGAGGGGCGGTGCTTTCACAAAGCCTCAGCCTGGTAGCCCGAAATGAGTGTCCCCTGGGAAGAATGGCTTCTCAGTCCACCCGTTAGAGAGGGTGTCTTTTTTTTTTTAAACCCTTTTCAAGAGGACAGGCGTCTTGCAAAGTATTTGTTGTAAAGAGCTGGGCATTGAAAGCTAATCATTTAGTTACCAAGGAAAACCCTTCCTCCCACTTAAACAGATTGAATGCAGCTTGAAGAATTAACTCACCAGTATATTTTCTGCTTAGGGTTTATATCAAAGCTTGGGGATGATTTTGTAGTTGGAAGAAATAACCCTAGCCTAAAGGAACAAAATTGATTTAAAAAATTCTTCGGATTTCTGTATGATGTTCACCTGCTTTGGAAGCAGAGGAGGTTACAGTGTGTGGAAACCGGTGGACTTTGGCAGCGGTGTTTTTCCTTCTCTCTTAGTGTATCAGTGCTCCCCCTACTTAATTAGTAACTGTTTTTCAGGAATAAGGAATGGGGCCGTTCTCTCCCATTCTGTCCATGTTGGTGCAGGATGGATACAGTCACTAGACACGGAAACCTCTCCGGCCATAAAAGCATGTTGGATTGGGAGACAGAGGGACAAAATGCTGTATTGTGGATTCGGCTTATCAGAATCACTTTTGGAAATTATTTGGTTCTTCTCAATTAGTGGATTCAGTAAAAAGTTTTCAAAGAGCTTCTTCTACATCGTGATTATTCCATTCATTATGGTCTCTGATTACAGTGATCTTTTGTTGAAACCACCGAAGACTCATAATTGTGGCCCTGTGACCTTGAAGTGGTTTCCTTGGATTTCAAACCCTATATACACGGCCTGACCTTTCCAGCTGGGAGCTGAAGTATGTTTTTATGTTTCCATGGAATAGCCCCATAGTTTTTGATCCAGTGTTCCTGGTCTGGTAGGAGGAAATCCTGACGCCCCAGCACGGTCCCCTCCTCTCTACCCCCACCTAGAAGCCACAGCACAGCAGTTGTACTGGCTCCTAGAACTTCCTAAGGTGTCCTTTGTGGAATGAACAGAACCAGAAGATGTGCTACAGGGACCCTTGACCCCTGTCTTGAGGGCAAGCCAGGCTCAGTCTCAGAATCTTTTGCCTGAAGACGCCTGCAGTATCTTCAGATATCTGGCATTACTTTTTCCATCTAGAACAGAGTCAGTGGCTAACTCTATTAACCAGGGTTTCTGTAAGGCAGAGTTCAGGGCATTTATGTGCTTGGGTACACGTTCATATTGTTCAGATGGCAGTTAATTTCTGGCAGAGAATTGTAAAATTGGATGATCCACCTGTGATAGAAAGAGCTAGTGAGTTGGGAGTGCTTGGCCTGTAGTGTGTGCTCCATGGGGACTCTCAATGCATGATATCATTTAATACTACACAGCACCGCAAAGTAGAGGTTCTTATTATCCCTATTTTAGAGATGAGGAAATTGAGGCAGAGTGATTAAATAACTCATTTTTCTGCTAGAAGTGGGGCACTGATATTCAAAGCAAGCCTGTGTGATTGGAGATCTCGGTGCTGTTCCATTCCCTTTGGCAGAAGCTGTGCCTCCTGGGGCCTCTGTTCCATTACCTTGGGGAGTTCACCCTAGAAGGCCAGGCACTTTTTGGCCCAGGGGCAGGTGAATGTTACAAGCATGAGTAAGAGCCTCGAGGCAGAACTCCTGGCCTGGTAGGGTTCATGGTCAGAAGTGGAAACATTGTTTCCTACCCTGCTGTGAATTAGCTAATGGTGGGGGAGTGTGTCTTCCCAGGGCCCTGCCTCTTCCAAGGGTTCCTGTGCCACAGGGAGTGCTTCTCCCAGGTCCCCTGGAGCCTGGCAAGAGGGGGTTCCTTGTGGGGAGGGTGTTCTGGGTGGTAGAAAGAGGGGAGGGGCACGAGCATGGGACATGCAGACATTCTCAGTGGTCTCCACTGTCCTGCACGTCTAAGTCCCTGGGGAAGTCAGCTTTTGATTGAAGGAGATCACACGTACAGAAAAGCGTACGGGGCATGATGTACCGCTGGAGGAATTTTCACAAAGGGAACACACCTGTGTAACCAGCCCTGAGCAGGCCCCTTCAGACGGTCTAAACTTTATAAGTTCCCCGGGGGATTCTCCTTGGCTGGGAACCTTTGAACTGGGCAATCTCTCAGGCCTTTCTTGGGTGAAACGTGAGTGTGGACGTCTTTTCTTAACCTCACGATATATTAATTTAGCTCATGTCTGCTGATTCCATTCGAACTTGTTCGTTTAACAAAACTGTTGTCTTGGGCGAAAACAATAAATTGTGTTTATTGTACTTCATCTCATCTTTTTATAAGTAGTTCCAGTGAGGATAACTAAATGAATCATTAGTTTGGTTACACAAAGGTCAAAACAGGTGCTATATTCTCAGCGGGGAGATGTTCATTTTGGCGGTTATATGTTTTAGCTGGACTAGGTGAGGACTTGCATTTCTGTTTTCAAATGCTGCATAACTAGGTGTTTATTTCTGGCTTAATATTTTTAAAGAAAAACTGTAATTATAGGACCTCTAATTTAGAAAAAAACCATGCAGTAGAGTTAGTAGAAATTTAGAACAAAACTGTACAGTAGAATTCGTAGAATCATAGGCCTTTCAAAGCTTAATATGTATTTGGGTTGATTGTCACTAAGGGCATTTAAAGATTTAAGGATTCCTTTATCCCTTGGATAGACAAAACTGGAATTGCAGAATATTTTGACAAAAAAAGAGATGACGAGCTTACACGTCAAAATGGCAGTTATGACTTAATAATTTAATTCAGGAAGTGTTTTGTTGCCTGCTGTGGGCTGGGCAGAGTGGAGTTATAATAACTACTGTGTCCTAGGCATTTGCCTGCGCCAACGAGCATCCTAGACAGGCATCACCTCCCCAAGCCCATAACGGTCATGGGGCCAGGGCCCCGTGGTACTGATTCTGTTGCATCTCACAGCAGCATAGACCAAGATTGGAAGGAAGTCCCCTGTTCACATGAGTGAGAAGTTCCTGAGTTGGCATTTGACAGCAGGTGTAGGCTCTTAAGGACTCCACTTTAGTGTCTTGAATGTTCTCCTTCTAGGCAGCCTGTCCACGTTCCAGGGTGCATCCACTCATTGGATTAGCCTTGAGTGTATCGTGTTCATTCTTTTCTCACTACCTTTGTCTTTGTTGTTATCTCGCTGCCTCAGCTAGCCCATCTGTGAAACAGCTGATTGCAATGAGGCCTAGATCCTTGCTATTCTAGATGTGGGCAGGGCATCACCTGGGCTCTTGTTGGAAATGCACGCTCTCAGGCTTCCCCCTTGCTGAGTCAGAACATGCATTTTACTAAGATGCCCTGAGGATTCCTGTGCACACTACAGTCTGAACAGCATGGGTCCCAGGTGGTTTAGGTCAGGCTCTTAGGACATGCAGGTTCTCGCTGTCTCCCCTGTTCACAGATAACTTCCTTGAGGGTGAAGACCTAGCTGTCCAGTTCTCCACTGTTCCCCTTGAAGCTGAGTAGTGCTAAGACAGCAGAGTGTGCACTTAGGTGATTGATCGGTGTAGTTTTAGAACACAAATCCACTGGTATTATTGCACTAATGAATTTCCACCTTAATCCTCTTAAGGGACACATCTGTTTGCTACATTACATTAAGATTTTTAAAAGATGAGATCATTAGTAAACTTGGCAAGGGTGTTGTGTCATAGCATTTTAGGACACCACTGTTTAAGAATGTTGTATGAACTGCTAAGAGCATCTCCGTGCAAGCAGAGTTGAATTTGACTCCACTGTAATTAGCTCAGTTGGTTGGAGCCTCGCTATTGAGTTCAGGATCATGGGATTGAACCCTTTATGGGTCAGTTGGCTTTGTTTCATGCATGGCCACAGACCACATCGGTAACCCAGCCAGACATCCAGCAGGTGCTGTCATGGCTCCTTGCAAGGATCTGGGTTGGAACAGATAGGCAGCAATCTTTGGGAAGGAAGGGGCTACTATGTAATGAGCTTGTGCTGGGGACTGCACTGTAGGCCTCCATGTATAACTTCATTTATCCTCACAACAACTCTAGCAGGCAGACAGATGAGGAATTCCCAGTTAACAGATGAGGAAACTAAGGCACAGGGAGATTAAGCAGGTTGCCTGAGGCCACGCTGCTTTTAAGTGAAGGAGCTGAGATTTAAGGTCAAGTCTTTTTTTACTCCAAAGCCTGTAGCCAACTGTGTCCCATTATTAGAAAAACGAGCAGAGCACATGCTCTCTGCGCCGGTGGGGTGGGTTGACTGTATGTCGCCTTTGCACGCGGCTGCCTGTCACAGGGCTGTGGTTTAAATGGTTGTGCTCTGGTAAGTCCTTCCAGGGTTGATGCTCTCTGTGAGTCTGTGCCTTTTGTCCTCAGAGTCCAACATGAGCCCTTCTGGAAAGCAGCAGGACTGCTATTGCCCTCCCTCTCTGGACTCTGAATCGTTAGCTCTTAATGGTGGCAGCTTTAAAACTGATTAACATGCTGAGGCCAATTTAGGAACACCCCTCCCCCCACCTCCTTTCTTCCCATGGATTATTTCTCTCTGAAGGTGAAAGTTTTGAACACATGGGAACTTTTCCTTCTTCAGATGGAGGACAATCATCTGCTCCTGGCAACCTCCACACCTCATCTCATGGTGACACTCCTGCTGCCTGTGGCTGGCTTAGTGGCGTAGCCAGAGTCTTGGGTTTGTCAGTACCTGCTCCTTTATAGAGACAGACTTCTTTGGGGTCTGTGGGCAGTAAGTGGGGGACTGTTTCTGGTTCTTGTTCTGAAAGGACCAGAAACCGTCTTCCCCATAGCTTAATGGGGAAAATTAAGTTACAAGGAATGTTAAGCCTCACCACAGGGATGTAATCAGCAAAATCCAGATTGCGGGAAATGACAGTTTCTCTGACAGATAAATAGTAAAGAAAAAGGAGACGGAAGGAAACCTTAGGTGAAAAGAGATTTAGTAGATCTATCAACCAGTGGCAATGTGTGGCTCTAACTGCATGCTCATTCAAACACATTGTAAATAAATATTTGAGATCACTGGGGAAAGGTGAACAGTGACTGATATTGGATAGTAAAAATTATTAATTTTAAAGTGTGATAATAGTATTGTGGTTACGTTTAAATAAGAGTTTATGTCTTTCAGAGGTACATACTGAAATATTTACAGATGAAATTATATGATGTCTGAAATTTGCTTCCAAATGATCCAGGATGAGGAACTAGTAGGTGGATCAGTGGACAGATGGAGTAAGACAGACCATGAGTTAGAGCCGGATTATGGGTACATGGAGAGGGGTCATGGTACTACTTTCTGTACTTGTGCATATGTTGAAATTTTTTAATAAAGGAGCTGAAACAATTAGGTTACGATTCCAATGTTCCCTCTGGGATCAGAGCTCTTTCATTAAGCCTCACAGTGTGTTCTGAGCTTGTTTGCTGTGGCTGAAATGGCAACCCAGTGAATTTTGTGTCATGCCTCCATTGATAGTTTCCTTCCTACCCTGATGGTTGCATTCTCCTTGGGATCTTAGAAAAACAATGGTGGGACACCAGTCTTTTTGTGTTCAGGGTGTCTTTCTAGGCTCAGTCAATTGCCCTGACGAAGTAAGCAATCAGTTACATAAACTGTCAGTTTCGTAAAAGAAATGCTAAAGCAGAGATGTTAAACCTGTGGCCTCAGTATATGCCCCTGTAGTTTTGCTAAGGCCATGATAATGATGCAGATAGAAAGGCACTTGGTTTCCCAGTGGTTACTGAAGCCCGTGGCATGCCCACATAGCTACACCAGGGGCCAGCCCGATTCCCAGTGAGCCAGCCGTGCCTCCACCGTCAGTCTGCCTCAAAAGCAGATCTCAGTTTCAGGTGAATGGCAGTGACGTTGTAATGTATATGACAATGTAAGTTGATCATATACCTTGGCACTTTACGATTATGGTCAACTTTGATTTTCTATGGGCAGATTAACCTATTGTGGATTAACTATTGAAGAGAGGAGAAGATAGATGATTTTTGAAAAAAAATTACTGTGAGTCAGCAAAAATATATACCCAGAAGTTTCTCTATTTTTAGAGAGGCGTAGTAACAAATGGAATCTACATTGTGTCTATTTACAAACTGGGAACATAACTCCTCTTCACCAGTTTTTGTAGTCTAGAAATTAACATGTTAGACTCGGAGGAAAAATGTTTAATGTTGGAAAATAAGTGTTAAAATTTTTGATCAAGTTGAGAAAAGGGAAAATGTTAAACAATTTGCAGTTCAATATAGAGCAGTATTCCTAGATTTGACAAAAAAAGAAACAAGCTAATTTCTCATTGACTCTTTTTAGCATTCTTGAAAAAGAGAAAACCAAGAAGGAAGCTCCTTTGGTGTTGATATGGCTACCCTGCCTCTGTAGGCACTGACTTTTATAGCAGGGAATGAAATGCCAGGGTCTCATCCAGAGTATGTGGGACAAACCCAAGATTTTTTTAAGTTCTCAGAATAGAAGATAACACACGTATCTTCTGACTGGCTCATCAGAGCCAAAGAGTGGCTTGGGGTTTATAGCAAACAACTCGATGGGCAAAGGCTGCTAGCTTGCATTGCTATTATAGACACTGACAAGTGGGCGACTCCCAGCAGTGGGTCCTTGCAAGAGAGGATGAGGAGGAGGATCCTTCTGGCTCAACACAGCCTGCAGCCCTACAGAAGCAGATACAAATGACATGTTATATCCCTTTGGCACTTGTTTCGTTTTATCTGTGATTTGAGGTCACCTTCTCCAGCTCTCTCCCCGTTATAATTATTGCGCCAGCATCAATGGGAACATCCCTCACAACTCATGAAAACGAGTATGTGGTGAACCAGGGCTGAGACCACTGGTTTACACAATGCTTTCCCCCTCCTATTTCTGCAGTTTTATTAAATGAAAGCAAAATTTAATATTGTTAAGGGTGCTGCACCCTGGCAACCCAGATTTTAACCCCTGTGGACAATTAGGAGGAGACTTCTTTCTGGGAGTTGTTGCTATGGCCCCTCTGGCTTCGTTATGTATGTGCCTGTATGTATGTATGTTTTTGTGCTATGTATGTATGTTTTTGTGTCTGTATGTTCTTGTGCTAACACTGCACTGTCTTACTGTAGTTTACGGTGAGTCTAGATGTCTGGTGGGGTGGAGGCTTCTTGCTTGTCTTGGAATGTAGCCATTAATAGAAAAAGAGGGAATGGTTAGAGAGAACCAGATATCATCCATTCAGTGATTTTAATGTGAAGGAACAGGGCTAGGCAAGAAGCCTGTAGGACCAGCCAAAGAGGAAAGAGACATTTTAAAAATGAGGGGTCAGGTCATGTCACTCCCCTGCTCCAAACCTCCCTTAACCTTCCTGTCATTCAGGGCAAACTCCAAAGTCCTTGAATGGCTGGTCCACTGCTCCCTGAGGGCAGAGTTTTTAATTTGGTTTTTATTTTTTGACCTGTTTTGTTTGCTGATATAGCCCAAGAGCCTAGAACAGTGCCTGGCACATAGTACATGTACAGTGAATATCTGTTGAGTGATTGAATTATCCTAATTTAGAGTTGGAGGGGGGGAAGAATGGGCTGCTCATGTAACCTGTCTCCTTGCAGAAGTCCCTTCTGTAAAGCCTCTGACTGGGAGAACCTTATGGTTGCCGCCTGTCTTCAAGTGCAGCCTTCCCCATTTTTGAACTTAAATTGTTAGAAGACCATTCCTCCCTAATTTTTACTTGGATGGATGGATTCTCATATCCCCACAGATGGAGACGGACATGGGCCTGGACAATTAATTGGTTGCCTGTGCCCAAGAGGATGGAAATAGGATGGATAAGACAGGAGAACCATGACCCCAGGGTTTGGTAATAGAGTGACCTGCGACCTACGACCTGCAGATAGTGCCTAGAGGAGGTTGCTGCAAGTGTCAAACCTGTTACCTTCCCTTGTGGTGGCAGAAGTAAAAAGCTGGTTTATTCCCATGTGAAAGCTGAGTAACATGGACTGTTTTTATTACCCCCATCAATGGATGTCTTTTGATGTGTATGTATCTTGTACCCTAAAGCATCTTCACACTGTATTCTGTATAGCCGTGAACTTAAACAGTGTGCATGGAATCAGGATGACATCACTGGGGAGAGGTTCCCACTGACAAAGCTATCCTCAGTAAGGGAAAGACCAGGAGGCAAAGATTCCACCTTTGTACGACAGCATCTGGTCCCATCACAGAAGGAGCACGTGTGTAAATTTGGAGACTACAAAAAAGCACAATGAAGAAATACAATCACTTTTCTCACCACCCAAAGGGAACCACTCTTCACAGTTTTGTGTCTTGCCAGAATTCTAATATATATTCATATTAAAACATGACATAATAGCTGAATACTTTCCCAAGTCATTAAATATTGTGAAGTACTTCACTTTTAATGACAGCTTGGTAATCCAGTCTGTGCCTACACCACGATCCATGTAACCATTGTTCCCAGGTTCTGTGAGGGAAAGTGCTCTATCTTCCTCAGTGTTTAATTTGTCCTATACTTGGTACTTAATAAATATTCATTAAATGAATGCGTGAATGAATGAATCATTGGATGTTTAGGTAGTTGCCATAAGGAAAATATAGATAATGCTAAAATATATACACTTACAAAAAATAAATCTTTCTCATATCTGATTATTTCCTTATGATGAATTTCTAAATGTTTAATTACTGAGTTGAAGGGTAAAGATTTCATTTTGGATGAGAGCAGTTTCCCCCACTTTAAGCACTGGAGGTGGGTCTGTAAATTAACGTCGGGCTGGGGAAGAGCTGGGCCATGTTATGAAGCCCGGCTCCAGCCTAGTTCCTTTCTGTTTTTGTACAGCTGATGTCACCCCTGAGAGTGACATTTGAACTCTGGGAATACCACCAGGTGGTATTCAGAGATGATTGTTAAACCCCTGAATAAATTATGTGTATGCATCCCATTACCTCTCTCTATTTTGAAGGACAAAAACCATGCTAGGCACTCCTGGCACCCCCCGATCCACCCAGGCTGTGCACCGGGCACCCTCCAACCCGGGGTGCTCTGGCTCTTACTGCATCCCGTGACTGTGTGTCCCAACCAGGTGTAAAGCCCTAGTAGCAGGAAGCTCATTAACTCGCTTTTCATTTCAGAGTTCCTAGGACAGTGCCTGTACATAATACATCCTAATAAATATTTTTTGAATATTTGCAAGAACATTAAGGGGGAAAAAGTGCAATGTGTGTTTATATACACAATGATTGCAACAATAGAAAAGTGTTTTTGGGGTAGACTCTTAACCTTTAAAAGCTTGTGTGCTTGGACCTTTGTCAGATCCCTACTCCGTCAGCATGATTTGTATGTGTTGTAACTCCCTGACACGCGTACATCGCAGGTGAGTGTCGTAGAACCAGCTCTTCAGTGTATCAAATGCTTGTTTCTGGCTGTCTCCATACTGGGTCTGCTCTAGGGTCTCAGACAGGAAGGTATAAGCTTGCAAGGAAGCCTCCAGTTGGCGAGAGAAGGCACACTGTCCTGGGTGGGTGTGGACATGCCTGGGGGCTCCCCTGGGTGGGGGTGGCAAGCCTCCCCTGATGGAGGGAGACCCGGGCCGGACTTGAGGCCTGCTGTCTGGGATGGGGCAGCACTGTCTTGTGAGCCAGGTGTTCCTCGCTTGCCTCTTACCTGAGCCCTGTTCCCTGTCCCTGCTGGTGCTGGGCCGGGGGGAGGGAGAAGAGCATCGTGAGCTTGTGTGAGGGGCAGGGTCCCTGAGGCCGGTGTGGCTGAAGGGGCTGCAGCAGCTGTGATTAGGGGGACATTCCAAGAGGAAAGTGGATCCGGGAAGACAAGAGTGGTGGCCGCAGAGTCCAGCTGGCCTTCTTCCCACACATGGAAATTCTGCCTTTTGCCGACGGAGGAGGCGCTGGGTGGGATTTTATTTCAGGGGATGGCACTTACCTTAGCGGGATGTATTACTCCTTCCCGTATCACATCAAAGCTTCAGGCTGCAGGAGTGCTCAGGCTGGCTCCTGCTCGCAGCTTCCGTCCGTCACCAGGACCTGGCAGTACCTGGGCGGCCAGTGCCCGGAGGTGGCAGAGGCCGTCCAGGCTTCTTGGAGCTCGTCCACTGAAGCTCAGCAGCACATGTGTCTGGGAGCCAAGAGGAGAGCTGTTGGGTAGTCCTGTCCAGAACAATAGTCAAGGATATGAGTGGTTTTTTGTTCCCAGAACTGGGTGCATTTTTGTGGACAGTGATTCATTACTGAATATGCCAGTAATAGAACCACAGCCTGTCTGTGCAGTTTACACGGCACTGGGACATAGGTTAGCCTGCCTGATCCTCACACAACCCTGCAAGGGGGCGAAATGTGGCATTTGGGCCTCCATCTCGAAGATGAGAGAAGTAAAATCTGGTTGGTTCATGACAGATGTATGGGAACAGCCCTTACAGGGTGGAAAGGTGAACTCAGCACACAGCTTCTGTCCTTCGGGCCCCAGCTCCCTCTGACGAGGGCTCCCTGTTGGGGATAAGCCCGAACAATGTATGTTGACACCCAGAGAAGGGTGTAGAGTGAATGCAACCAGGGGAACATTTATGCTGAGTTTGCGTGACATGAAGTGGAACCAGTGGTGATTATTTTTACATGGGCTGGGGAGTAGGGCTTGGCTAAGTGGGGAGCTTTACTTCTGTCATTGCCACGCTCCCAAGAACGTGAAAATTAGTTCCTTATTATTATAGTGGTTAGAGAAGTAAGTCATAAACACATGGAAAGTGAAGTAACGACGGGAGGCAGCAAGGTACGATATAGACAGGCAGGGTGATGGAAGTGCCAGGCTTTGGAGAAATCCAGTGGCCTGTCTGGCCTGGAGGGAAAGGGAGGGAGGGCGCTTTGCAGGGGAGCCGCAGCCAGGGCCTGGGGGCCAGGCTCAGTCTCCACCGCTCTGGGCAGGCGAGGACGGCCCCCTGGGAAAGGGTGATCTAGGAGCATGGGCTGCGGGCCCGGGCCGGGGAGCTGGGGCTGTTGTCAGCGAGCACAAAGCCAAATGCAAAGTCACGTCTGTTCCGTGTAATAGAAACATGACGGAAGAGGAAGGGAAGAGGAGAGAAGGACAGAAAGATGGCCAGAAAATGATTACAAAGAGAAGGTGAGTGAAAGCAAATGGGGAAAAGAAGAAAGGAGATGGACGGGCGGTCACCGCAAGACCACCTCGGAAGGCAGCGTGGGAGGAGAGAGGAGGCGGGGTGCGCCGCAGGATGGGCCAGGCGGGAGGGCGGGGACCCTGCTAATTCCTGGTGAGCTGATTATTCTAGTGTTAGTCAGTGTGGGCTTACGCCGCGACCCGTTCCAGGATCTTCCCCTCTTTCCTCCCCTTCATGAGCGTTTATGGAGTGTCTCCTTGGGGTCCGACCCTGGCCCAGTAGAGTAACAAAAATAAATGAAACCAAGGTCGGCAGAATGGCGGTGGGCTTTGGCTCCAGCCCAGCCCGTGCATTCCGTGCCCCTTCTCCTGAAACCTCAGGACAGTAGCACCTCCCTCAGGGGCTGTGCTGGACCACGGGCTGTTCCCCAGCATCACAGCCCTTCTCCACGGCTGTGCCATCAGACCCCTCCCCTCCCGCTGCCTCGTCCCCACCACGGGGTGCCGCTCCCAGTGCGGGATCCTCACCGTTGACTGCAGAGAGGAGCAGACCCCTCACATGGGGCCCCAGTCCCCGCCTGCCCATCTGCCTGCACCCATATGCCCTGCCCGCCAGCAAGGGCAGTGTGTCCCTTCTCCTGGACACACCGGCCCCTTTCTGCTGTCTTTACTCCACCTTCCCTCTGGGGTCTTTCCTGTAGCATTTAGGTGGGCCGAAGCCTCTTTCGTGCAGAAAACCCTGCTCCCCAGCCCGGGCCCAACCTTCTTTCTTCTGCCCTTCACTGCCCCCCACCCTGACCCTCTTAGACCTCGTCTAAGCCCCCAGTGTCTTACCGCACTCCCCCTTCTGTCCATTCTGGCACCTGTCCCCGCCACTGTAGTGACACTGCTCTTGCTGAGGGGTTTGTCTAGCAGACACTTTTCCATCCTCGTCTGATTCGGTCTCACGGCAGCGCTCGCTGTTTCTGAGAGTTGCCCCGGAGTCTGATGGGCGATGTTCACCTGCCTTCTCCACTCCCGCTCCCTCCTGTGCCTTCCTCAGGCTTCTGTCCCAAGACAACACCTTCTCCTCCTCTTCCTGGGTGGCTCCAGGGCTTTCTGTTGTCACCTCAGTTCATGTCCCTGGCCCAGCTCCCCCTCTGGGCCCTGAGGCCGATCTCCAGCTGCCCCTCAGACAGCTCCTCTTGGACGTCCTGCAGGGGAAGCGTGCTCTGTGTCCAGATCCAGTCTTGTCATCTGTGAGTTTCCCAGACAGAGGACCTCTCCCTGTCTGTCACCCGCTCTGTCAGCCCCAACATTCTGTTGATTCTGCTCCCCTTGGAGTCCTGCTTCTCTCTTCATTCCATGTATAGTTTTTGGCATAAAGAAAGTGCTCAATAAAGGTTTATCGAATGAATGAAAAATGAGATAATATTTGAGGAAGTGTCGGTCACATGGGGATTGCTCAAGACAGATGGGTGCCTATGTTAGTTATCTATGGCTGTGAATAAATCACTCCAAAATGTGGTGGCTTCAAGCAATCATTTTTTATTATCTCTCATGGTTTTCTCGGGCCAGGAATTTGGGAGCAGCTCACTGAGTGGTTCTAGCTCAGGGTCTCTCAGGAGGCTGCAGCCAGGTCGTGGCTGGGCCCGGGGTCATCTCAAGAAGGTTCTTCGATCCTCGGTCTGGTGCCTGGGCTGGGAACATGCAAATAGTAAGGTGCTCCTGGGACCTCTCTCTTTGTCTTTCAGTGGTCTCTCTACAAGATCTCTCTAGCATGGTGGCTCCACGTAGTTGGACTTCTTGTCTCAGCGCTCAGGGCTCCCCAGAGAGAGGGCAGGTGCCTTGTCACCTTTTTTTTTTTTTATTTCAGCATATTACGGGGGTACAGATGTTTAGGTTACATATGTTGCCCTTGCCCCTCCCCGCCATTCCGAGTTTCAAGCGTGTCCATCTCTCGGATGATGCGCATTGCACTCTTTGTGTGTGCATATACCCATCCCCTCCTCCCCCTCTCCCCTCCCCCCTCCCCCTGCCCGACATCCAATAGATGTTATTCTTATATGTACACTTATGTGTTGATCAGTTAACACCAATTCAATGGTGAGTACATATGGTTCTTGTTTTTCCATTCTTGGGATACTTCACTTAGTAGAATGTGTTCCAGCTCTATCCAGGAGTATACAGGAGGTACTATATCACCATTGTTTCTTAAAGCTGAATAGTGCTCCATGGTATACATACACCACATTTTATTAATCCACTCATATATTGATGGACACTTGGGTTGTTTCCACATCTTTGCAATTGTGAATTGTGCTGCTGTAAACATTCGGGTGCAGGTGTCTTTCTTATAGAGTATCATTTGTTCTTTTGGGTAGATGCCCAGTAATGGGATTGCTGGATCAAATGGTACTTCTAATTGTATCTCTTTAAGGTATCTCCATATTGCTTTCCACAGAGGTTGCACTAGTTTGCAGTCCCACCAGCAGTGTATGAGTGTTCCTATCTCTCTGCATCCATGCCAACATTTATTGT